>JAVQJD010056358.1:0-13278 GCA_036023655.1 Nannoperca australis
CACACACACCCACACACACACACACACACACACACACACACACACACGGACACAAACACGCACGCACGCACGCACACACACACGCACGCACGCACGCACGCACGCACGCACGCACGCACACACACTCACACACACACACACACACACACACACACACAGACACACTCACATACACAGTATGTAGGTAAGTCTTGCTCCTACATATCACAAAACATCAGGTGAAGAGTCTAAAGAAAAAGCAGTGCTTAATTTACTCTTATTAAGAGTCAGTATGAGAGACTGTAGACCAATCCTCACACTGTTGCTGGAGTGTGAAAAGGAGTATCTTTATTTCTTTATCTTTACTTATCTTTAATTTCCAGCTTTCCATTCTGTGATGATCATCTATCTTATTGCAAAATCAGCACCTCTAGATGGCAAAGGCTGTTAAAGGGTAATTCCAGTGTTTTTAAACCTGGGTTCTTTTTTCTCTCTTTTTCAAAATATTTTTCTACAAATTCTGGGGTCAAATGACAAACGGGTACAAAAGGATTTGGAATTGGTCCAGTAGTCTCAACACACACTCTTTTCACGGGTGCAGTTGCCCACAAGGATTATGTTGCAGCCTTTGCAGCCCTTTTGCTAAGTTTGAGTCATTTAGACCCCAAAATATGTAACAATAGGGCCCATGTTTAAAAATACCAGAATGACCCTTTAAGAGAAAATGCTGATGGACCTTTTCTCTGACCTTTTGGCATGAAAAAAGCTGTTCAGTGCTGCCAGAGAAGGTGTGACGTCTTACAGATGAAGACTGCGAAGCCCTCAATAAAATGTTAGCAGCTGTTAGTGCAACTTCCTCTGCCTTTCAGATGTTCAGCCTTTAATAATCAATAATGCAGCATGTGCTGCTTCCAAGGACAGCATGCAGACAGAGGTCAAACCTTTTCACATTAATGACAGTTGCAGTTTGCAGACTACTAATTATGCAACTGGTGAGTTATCACGTGCTAACAGACTCACTTCCGACTGACAGTCGAACATTTGAGTAGAGAGAAATGAGATGCTACATTATATTTGATCTATACACAGGATTGTAATTTATGCTAGCTAAAAGCCTTATCATGTCCATGTACTGATGTAACCTGTTGGCATTGTGGCATGTGGTGGTAACTTTCACGGTGAAGCTGATGGACTGTAAGGCTGTGTTCACACATGTAGTTCGGTTTGGTTTATGGTGCTTACACATGTAACCTGTTTGGTGCAGTTTGCCCCTTTTCTTTTGGTTTTTTTAGGCTCGTTGAATATCCTCTAAAATTTGACTTTACAGCGAATTCAATTCTACTATTTAGTCCATCTGCTGATCATAGAAACTGTCAACAAAGTGATCTGTACTCGCAATCTATCTATCAATCTAACTACTGGTGTAAATGCATCCAAGATGCATTGAGGATCCATCGAGAGCCCACACTTTAAGGTGGTCTGGGCCGCATATGGCCACATTCTTTTAACAGTGTGTACACATATGTGTCCTGGGCCACTTTAAAAGGCCTACTCAACTGATGTTCTCTGTGTAAGTGAAAGTACGGACTCATTTGCATGCCAACTGCATCAGATTAAAGTGTCCAACAACAAAAAAAAAACATTGAGATTACAAATGCATCAAACATCCTGGGGCCATTTGGTTTGTCTGGAATACACCAAGGATGATTTGCCCACATGCTAAGTTCTTTGCAAACTTATTTTTCTTTACATTTCTGGCAGACTAGGCACAGGAAGTGCCTTGCTGCCTCCTGCCTTTTCAAAACAACACATTCGGTCTTTCCAAATGTAAATGATGTACGTGTTTATTTGCACATCTTACGGGGACACTCGACATGTGTGGAGATGGATTCCAATGCCAGGTTTGATAAACCTGTCCAATAAATGAGTTGCTGGTCAGCACATATCCTCCAGAGGAAAACAAGTGTCTTCCAATTTTCTTTTATGAACAAAATGTCCACTGTGGAGGACACAAGTCAATGGGCTGGGTCTCAGGAGGATATGACTTCATTTTTATTCAAATTGATTTCTAAGTCGTGAACATTAACATGGCATAACATGTTTTTTTGTCTAGACCAACTGAAATAAAAAGTGACCTTAGTGTTTACTCTGACCTGAAAAAAAACTAAGATTGGACATGCAAGTCATTCATTGGACAAACATCTGGTTTTATCACCCCATCACAGACCACTGAGAAGCAATTCTTTTCAGACAATAACTTGATTGGCTTCATCAAACAAAACAGAATAAATAATCCAGTACACCACATTTCAGTTTCCAATCTTAAATCTGGACCTAGATTCACTTCTTCAATTGTTTTGGAGGGTAAATATTAACAACGAGATACTGTCATAGTGAATGCTTATCTTATTATTTTAAAGGTGTTACTTTTGTCCAGATACCACACAAAACGGGCATTTACTGCAGCCGCAGTTTGTGTTTTCAAGCTGTTGTTACGCAACATAGGTTTCACACTTTGTTCTCATTACTGCATTTGCACTGTGAAGGTGAGCACTTCCTTTCAAAGTGTTGGCTTATAGTGTTTGTTGGCTTAAACATAAAAAACTGTATGTGTATAGTGGGTTATGTTGGATTTACCTAAAGTGATGAGTTTACCAAAATCTCACTGTTCCACTTCTGGTGATCCTTAGTCCACACCAGAGGTGACCAATGTAGAGACCAAAGACATATACTTTTAGAGGTGGATGCCTAAGTTTGACAAACTGAACCAACCGAACCATACATGTTAGATGTGAACACAACCAAAACAGGACTTTTAAGTATAGCTAGCCATTAGTCATGATTTATGCTCCTTGTTGGAATTCATTGTAAATGGTATTTGCTAGCTTAGTACAAACCCATTGTTATCCCACTGCTGCCTGTACATCAGTTGGAACATCAGTAATTAAGTTATCAAAGTCACTGTCTACTATGTGCTGACTCTTGTTGTCTCTTTCAAGACCATACAGACTTCTGAAAGGTTATGTGGTGAAGGCAGAGAAAGTTTCCGAGCAAATGTAAAGGACAGAGAACTGGAAATGAGGACACACTGAGGTGGCAGAGGCGATGGTGGAGGGGGCAGTGAGGAGGAGAGGAGGATGAGTATACGTTTTCTTTAACCAGCATTCTTACCTCTGATTGGTGTACCACCTGGTGAGGTAATTTGAATGCAAATAAGATTAGAGATAACCATTAGTGTATAGAGAAAAAGTGAAATAGAGAGACAAGAATGGCAGGAGAGCAAAGAGAGGAACACAGCAAAGATTAGAGCAGCTGCTATTCTCACCCTGTGTAAAATGTATAAACCATTTTATATACAAACGTGTGTTGTTTTTCCCATAAACTGTGTTTCAATCATGTATACATTCATACTCTAGCTACACCTGCCAGTCTGTCATTTTTGCATCTGGTGATTTACTTTCACATGGTGCTTATTTGCGTTATATACCTGGTTATTTTCTCCACAGACCATCCTGTTGTGATCATAAAGCTCCTTACTCCCTACACCTGCTTTTGTCCCTGGCAGCACCTGGACATCAAGCACTTGACCCCTCATTCACCAACACCAGGTCTATTTTGGTTCTAACCCAAAGGCGTTCTTTTTTTCCCTCCTGCATCCTGCTGTAACAAAGCAGATAAGAACACAGGCTGCCTACTCTCCCTCTGATGTAATTCAAAGAAACCTGCACTCATGTCCTGGAATACACTGTGATGTTGTTGCCTGGTGGAGAATTGTTCTATCAAGCTCCAAAATGTGCATACTATAGATGTATTTTAACAGTTGTCAAATCATTTGGGTCATCTAATCTTTTGACCGTATTTTCCCTGTGCACTACTTAGGGCTAAACGATAGGAGGAAAATATGTAATTGCTACCAATATTCCAATTGCAATTTGAATCCCTATTATTTCTGACATTTAAACATACAACAGAGTTTTAATCTAAACTAATAGATACCCTATAGCTTGTTTTCTATAGAAAATAATGAAGCCAATTAAGCTCTGAAATATATTTACTGATAACAGCTACATACTTCAGCCACTTACAGTAATGATAAATTGACATGTTTTGACATGTATGTTATGTGCATATTTTTATGACAAAAATCTTAACTAAATCACGTCTGACAATAGAACATATTGACTGACCACCTCGAACAATACAAGTGACAGCTAGTAGTACATATAGTCAAATAGTACAGATACTGGCATTCAGAGAACATTTTAAGCACAGACCGAGAGTATCTTTTTTATTTGACCATCTCACAAAATCTTATTAAATTAGCTACAATTGAGTAAATTTGCTAGCAACAGTAGCTGCTGGCTCACCAACTAAACCTTTTATCTCCTACGGCTTATTAAGACTGTTAATTATATACGTTGTATAATTTAAATTGTGATTTTAAAATCATATTTAAATTGTCTTTTTAAAATGATTAATCGTTCAGCCCTAGTACTATTCATTCTAATAACACAGAATAATCTCCTTCCTCCTAATCTTGCATATCCCTGGTGTAAGTAATCATTAGTACTGGCACCATTTGGGCATATCAGGTCATATGCAGCAAATGGCAAAGAGAGGCATGGTTACTATGCAGATGCCAATGATCTAGATAATAAACCAAGCCACTCTTGAGTTGACAGGAACACAAAGAAGTGTCAGATAGGTGGTGAGAGATTGCAGAAAGGGGTCCCTGGAAGCTGTGTGGCCCCTGGGGTCTGATGAGGGGGACACCAGCAGCTTTCAGAGGACTGGGCTAGGCAATACTGAGACCTGCCATGACCTCCATCCACAGCTGTAGAATCCCACACCACTTCAACCTTGAAATCAGGGTGTCATGACAGGTTTTGGGGTTTCATTGTGAAAAATAATAAGACACTATTATATTTTCACAATGTCGAGATTAAAAGGATTTATCTGTAGTAGTGTCCAACAAAAATGGATGTAGTAATGTATTGGCAGTCCTCGTATTCCATTTGAAAACATCAAATCAACTTTGCACACGAGTCGATGTATCAAACTGATGGTGTGTGGGTGCACTAGCTGCATTCAGCCTCTGTTCCAAGCAGAGCTAATGAAATCAAGACAAAATCCCACCACACGGAAGTCTGTTGTATAACTTTAGTTTAAAAATATGATCTGGTTGGATAGGGTAGGATCATTATTTTGAGGACCTTGCCTAATAGTGTAACAGTACATGTCATTGTTGTAAGCTGAGTTGGCTGCACTTTCAGCACAGTAGAACATAATCGACCATTAGAGCCAGTGGTTGATCAGTTCAAGAAATGTGCTCATACTCAGTCAATACTTCCTCTATTTTCAGATTGTATCCAGTTAAGTATCTTTCTCTGGAAGCTCAACAACCGCATCAAGTGCTAGAACATAATAACAGGGGTCAAGCTCTGTGTGAGTACCACCCAGAAGGCTGCGACAGAGACTAAGACTCAGACCTAATTAGAATGTATTAGGATAATGAGATTTGAATTATTTCGTTCATGGGGCGAATCAAAGAGAAGAAAGTCATGTACTGAGGTCAATTTCTGTATTGAATGGTTTAGGACAAATACATGTACTGTACATTTAACCCATACTAGGGCGGCTTGTATTTTGACCATTCTTTTTCCAATCTGTTTCTTGTGAGTCCCCTAACATTCTGCAATACTACATCACTGGAGTACCCGTTTAATAGCCAGTGCCTGCTAAATAATTCAGCTGGGGACATCTTTTTTTCTTTTCTCTTCTCTTTCTTAACTCACTAAAAATGAAAAGTCTTGAAAGTGAATAGTCTTCAATGACTGCCGGTGTTCTGAGCTGTGTAAACATGCAGCTGTGTTTGACTATCTGGCTACTGGATCAGGAACTTGATGTTTCACTCCAGCATTGTTTACCACAAAAGAGCTTTGTCTTGTTGTACGACTCCTTTTCTTTCCCATTTCGCTTGGACTATCAGCTCCCAGGGCAAGCAGTCATAGTGCTCGCTAGTTGAGCATCTCGATCACTGTTCTGGGTCACATCACTTTTGGATGGACAAGCTTTTGTCAAAATTACTGGCATCATAGGAAGGCTTACAGAAAGCAGAGGATTTTTCCTCTTCCAAAACAGAGCAAAGGTCTCAAATTGAAAAATGAAGCTATTAGTGTTTCTTAATGGATCAAAGTCATTTAATAGAACTAACTAATTCATGAACAAATCTAATCACTCATATATAATTAACTCACTCGTATATAATTAACTCAATATATATATATTGAAACAAATATACTGAAAAGTGTGACTTTACACACGGCTTTAAGTTTCACTTATAGCCTTTGTCTTGTGTGGCACAGGATAACTTTGATATTTTAATAAAGGAAGTCAGCCAGCTGTGCTTGGCTGCTGTGGTACTGCATGTGGCGACAGGGCCCTATGAACCAAATTGAAACAAATTGCCATTCTGTTCAGTTAATAATACATGACATGTTTGTCCTTACCTAAGGTCCAGACTGTGACTTTGGAAAATCCTCAGAGTGGACTTCAAAGCCAATGATATCCTAGAGCCTGTCTCTCAGCCAATCCTCTCTGCCTGTGCTGAGACGAGAGCAGCCACAGGAGGTGCCCCAGGCCCTCAATGATGGGAAATCTGCTTCTTACTCTTGCTGCAAGGGCTGGCAAGAAAGCTTGACCCGTTCCAATGCAGTGTAGGTGCTTGCAATTTTTCGCAAGAAGCAAGCATTTCTATTTTCTCACAGAAAGTGAGAGAAAGGTCACTTTCAGGTTAGGTTGTATGAAGCTCAGTTATTCAGCCAGCAGCCATCCAGTAATGCTGCGAGCTGTTGGGCTGTTTTTGGAGAGAAAGATGCCCTACCCGCTCCTCTGCATCCTGGCCACCTCCTCACAGAGCTGATTCAAATGGCTGCCTCCACTTTTACTTTCATCACTGTCTGTGTTGTGTTAAGCACTGTTGGCACACCAATGTTACTGACATTTATGATGTCCTGCTCAAAACAATAATTTCAATCCTAATATTATTGTTTGTTATACTTTCTGAAAATTAAAAACAAAATCAAGCTTCAGATCTTAAATTTCAAAATTTCAAAAAAGGGATGTCATTTATTTTTTGTGCATTGACACCCCTCAACCTATAAAGTGAGTATAATAATAATAATAATAATAATAATTGAGCTGAGGGCTTCATATGTGTACAGTACCAAAGCCTTTTTTGTTCATTTCACACCAATCTTAGCCTCTCTTCATTGGCTCTCTATCAGATCAGACTTTAAGGTGCTTCTGATGACTTACAAAATTGTAAATGGGCTCGCCCTTCATATCTGTCCGATCTCTGTGACCTATTTCATCCCATGCTCTCTGTTTGATGACAGCTGAAGTTGCTCAATGACCTCCTAGATCCATTCTTTATTATAGTTTTATCATCAGGATAGTCCAAACTGTACTTTTATTATGTTGGTAGGTTTTAGCAGTTGGTGCCAGTGCTAGTGGTTCTCAAAACTCACTTTGAGAAATATATATTTTTTAAATAGTTGATTAGTTGACAACAAAATATTAACTGACAATTTTGATCATTTAAGTAATTTATCAACTGGCTGAAATGCGAAAGTTTGCTACTTCTCTGTTTTATATAATTGTAAACTCAATAAAAGAATCCAAACTCAACAATATGACTGCTAAAATCACTGTTAAAGTTATGATCAAACACTTTCTGATCAGAGATTGAGTAAACAAAACTTGACTTAACATTTGGTATTTGATAGTTTTTGGAGCTGGAATGTATGGACACATATTGGTTAAAAAAGTATTTAAGTTTGATACCCAGTCCTAATTACTTTAAATATATATGACTAATATGTGAAGCCTGCCAGTTCTGCAAGTGTACTTCACGTATTAGTGTTATATTATGCATGTGCAGTAATTGTCATGATGTGTGGCTTCCTCCAAATCTCACTCCAATTCCAATGTTGAGTTTCACAAGGGTATTTAAGATCAGTTGCCTTATTCACCAACACTGGAAAGTGCAGCTAAATGGACTTTGTGTCAGATTCCATGCAACATGTGCCACTGCTGAACAGAGACCTGTGTGTGAGCATGTTTAGATGAGTACTTTACCTGAACGCAGCTGTTTTATGCGCCCGTTGCTGCTGCTGATGTCCACAGGTAGGAAGTCTTTGAACCAGTAGATCTCTGGGTCAGGGTTGCCGCTGGCTGCACACAGCATCGTAGCAGTACGCGTTCTCTCCACAACCTTCAGCTGGGGTCCCATGTCTATGGTGGGGAAGCCATGAGGGATCTGGTCCTCTGTGACAAAGACAGACACAAACAAACATTGGCACTCTGACAGCTGGGCATCATAAATGGACCATGACAGTTAAGACTTCAGTAAACCTTTAAATGTGTTCTTCAGCCAAGACCCTGTGCTGGGATTTCCCTGCTCATCCCACAACCAGGAGCTTAAGTTTCCCCCATGAAATTCAAACATAGTAAAATCCAGCGCTAATGTAAATATTGCTGGGCCTCTGCATGACTAATCCTTCTATGGAATGTTTCGTCATGGATCTGTGTGAACGACAGCGAGGGCGATGCAATTTCACCCCGAGTGCAATGCATTCTGAAAGAGAAAGGCCGCTACCATGCTCACATAATCTGAAGTGTTTAGTGCAGTCAAATGTCAGTTCTGCCAAATTTTGGATAAAACATAATAAAATCATGAGCTGAACATCCCATTCCACACCTGTGCCCATGCAGCAGAGAACCGACGTAGTAACAGCGAGAGCTTCACACACAGCTCCAGCTCATACATTTTACATGATTAATTTGTAACTGTCACATCCAATAGGTGAGGGTACAGATTAATGCTAAGTGTATTAATATTAATAAAAATATGCTAATGTGTGGCATTTACATCTATATATTATTCATTATATTATATTACACTGTATCTACAGTATATTGTAACTTAATTTACTGATCTGCCTCAGACACCCTTTGGCCCCAGTTGGCCAGTTTATTTATACCCTGAAAGGCTCTAGAGTCTATAAATAAACAGGTAAACTATGGGAAACTAGTGCCAGGAAGTCAGAGTGTTGCACTGCCTTAGTATACCTGCCTTTGGACCTCTAAATAAATTTACAAAAGGATTGCATGGCTTTTGTGGCCGCTAAACCTGCATAAAAAAGAAACTACGTTAGAGTGAGAGAGAGTAGGTGTAACTGAAGTGCCTTTATAAGGGGTGTCATGCCCAGACTTTCCAGTGATCATGGCAGCAGTGATTGTAGCCAGGCAAAGGCATCGGCATTCCAGGTGTGCTTGTCCATGGAAATTTGGGAAGAGAATATCACTTTTTGACTGTAGCTTCAGTGTCCTCCTTCCCTCTGCCATTATCCTGCCTACTGTGTTTCCCTGTGTTTATCCTTGCAAGATATTAAGCTGTAGGCCAATGAACGAATAAATGTGCACCTTGCAAACACAGACACAAATCACGCGCAAACTGCAACTTCAGCCTGGTGCGTCTGTTTGATTAATATAACACCTTTGGGCCTGAAGATTTTGTGCCTGTGAACCAAACAAAATTCAAACCTGTTCTCTTGTTTCTGCATTGTGATTGTAAAAATGAATCTGATTGCCAGTGTTGAGGAGATGTGATCTCCTGTATCACTGCAGAATGGCAGGCTGTTGCCAGATGTGAAATGATGACAGCTGTGGATAGGGATTTTATGATGTACACACAAAGGAGAGTGAGACTCACATTTTTGACACATTCCCAGAGATGATGGCAATCATTAGTAATGATGGTAATGCTTACATGGCCAGAAGGACATAATTAGCTGTTGCTATAACTATGGTGAATTCTGAGAAAAATTACTGCATGATATTTTAAGTTCACTCTTCACTCATCATTTTCATTCCCCAGACACTTGTCAACACGTGTTTTCTATATGGACCTTCATGTTACCTTGAAAACTTTCACTAGCGGATTTGTTAAATAAAGTCAGTCAGGTAGGTGAATATGATCAATTTATATTTACATTATAAGTGACATCAAGGACAGTGATGGGCGGACAGTCAGGCCTATTGCAATATTATACATATCAAATTACTTTTAATTATGATTAACAGCACAGCAAAGTTTAGCTTTGATGTGCTTGTTTAATCTCTATTAGTTATTACTTTTTACATTAGTGTTAAACATTGCTGGTTAATGAAAATAATTTGTGGTATATGACGTTATTTTATAGGACACAGGGTGGCTACACAAACTATTAACTATTGTGTGAAAATGGCAAAAAATAATCAAAATGGTCATAATGGTCCATAGTTACATGGAAAAGCACAGATGAAATAAATCGAATGGAGAGGATAAAGACAGCATCTTACAAAGGTAACGATGCATTTAGTTTTGATTCACCTCTTGCCATCCCCTCACCCCTCCCCACTGACCCTCCACCTGAACTCAGGATCTGTGAAGAGGATGGGTGTCAGCTCTTTCACAGACAGCAGAACAGGAATGCAGTAGGCCCAGACAGTGTGTCACCCTCTTGTCTGAAAGCCTGTACTGACCAGCTGACCCCCATCTTCATGCAGATCACTAGAGGGATGTGAAGTCCCCTCCTGCCTCAAAAACTCAACAATCATCTCGGTTCCAAAGAAACCTATCTCAGGGTTCAATGACTACAGGCCAGTTGCATGTAGTCATTAACATATGTGGTCATGATGTTTGTGGTCATTAAATCCTGTGAGGAACTGGTATTGGTCCACCTGAAGGGCATCACAGGCCCCCTGCTGGGGGTCATCCACTGACCAGTTTGTCTACCAAACAGGTCAGTGGATGATGCAGTCAACATGAGACTGCGCTACATCCTGCAACACCTCCACTCCCCATGTACATATGCACGAATCTTATTTATAGACTTCAGCTGGGCATTCAACACCATGTCCTGCATCTAAACTCACCCAGCTGGATCACAAACTTTATGAAGGACAGGAAGTAGCAGGTGAGGCTGGGGAAGTCACATCCAGCACCCGGAAAGCCACTTGTTCCAGGACAGGATCCCCTGTCTTTACATACCATTAACCATCACATTCTATTACATTAAAGGCACTGCACTAAGCTGGTTCAAATCCTTTTTATCAGATTGATGTCAGTTTGTACACGTTAACAATTCAAACTATCTTTGATCAGGATTTGTCCTTTAACTCCCACATAAAACAAACTTCCCACATAAAACAAACTTCAAGGACTGCCTTCAATGTAACATTGCAAAAATCAGGCACATCCTGTCTTAAAAAGATGCAGAAAAACTATTCCATGCATTTGTTACATCTAGGTTGGATTATTGTAACTCTCTATTATCAGGCTGCACCAATAAGTCTCTTAAGACTTTTCAGCTGATCCAGAGCACTGCAGCATGTTTACTGACAATAATACAAAGAGAAAAAACATGCCCATCACTCTGTGACTTCTCTTTCTGTATGTATGGGCTTGGCAGAAAAAAGAAAGATCAATATTTGGACCCTGCAACAGAAAGATAGAAAAAGGATGTTGATTAAGACTGTAATGTATTTGCTTAAGTTTAAATTAAGTTTTTGTTAACTAATTTATTGAAGATTAAAACAAAACTAATGACTTTAGCTCACATGGACATTACTTTCAGGGTTAAAACCAAGATTATATTTAAGACAAAATGAACACTAAAAGCAGGAAGCTTTTTAAGAAGCTAAGAAGTCACTTGCCCATCTGACTGAACAGTTACATACTTCACTTTACACTGGGCCCCCCTATTGTAGTGATATTTCTTTAGCACAAAAACAGCTCTCCACAGACAGCTGTTTAAATAATACACATCCCCACTGTTTATATGTTCTGAACCTATTAACTGTATCTGTAATGACTGATCAAGGCTCACAGTGTGAATATGAGCCATATTCTTCTTTTTTTTTATTTATTTGAATCTGATTTTGTTGTGCAGTGTAATTAAATACAAGATGGGTCTTTGATGGAAAATGCGGTTTTGAAAACGTGAGAAGCAACAGCATGTGAGATCCAGGACTCCTTTACTCTCTGGTGTCTGAAATACTGAGAAAGATGGGCGCTGGTTTTCCAGGGAGATGATACACCCCGAGAATCAGGAAATGGCTTTGCATTTGCTTTAACAGACTAAGACGACTGAAAGCAACATCTTTCAGTCATCCTGAAACCCTATAACCTTTATCTTGTCTCAGATGACGTGGTCCCAATCTTCGACGCGCTCCGGGACAGTAGAGCAAAGCTGGTTAAGCATGTAGGATTTTGTACCCCTCCCAAGACACCTGATATTCATGCATGAGTTTTCCGAGCATATAAATGGAAGGACTTCACAGTAAATGTAGCTGTTCCAAGGCTGCACAGCCACACACTTGAGAGGGGAGGAATTACCATGCTTTTTGAAGGAGAATCTACAACTTAATCCACTGTGGCTCAATGGTATAAATTGGCTGAAATTGGCTTTTAAAGTTTGTCAGCAAGGAAAGCAATGCTAAAACATAAGGAGAGCAGTCATTGTGCTGCAGCTGATTGGCTGTCAGTCAAAGAATGTATACATGCAGATTATACTTAAAAGCTTCACAAACCACCTCAGACAACCACTAAAATTTAGCTCAGACTCTTTGTTGTGCTCAGACTGGCAGTGTTTTCACGCAGCTCAGGTTTGAAACTCCGCAACTCTGTCTTCGAAACTCCGAAAAAAAGGAGGCGGGAGTATGTTGCTCTTAACCTGTTGTTGCTCTCTGCCAATGTACGGTCCAATCACATGTCGTATTTGCCGGGTTGGTGGGATTGACACTTGGCACAGATACTACAGCACAGAGAACCGCACATCCTAAATCGCGTGAGTCATTGGCGGAGCAGTCAATCAGTCAATCCCACCAACCCGGCAAATAGTTTTTCAAGAGTTTCAAACCTGAGCTGTGTGAAAACACTGCCAGGAATCACATGACTCGCAGACTCGCAGCTGTGAGGGGCAAATCTCTGAAAAGTGGGTGTTGTTAACTTATTTTCAACCTTGCAAATTTTTTTTCAGACATTAAAACAAGAAATTCGACCTTGCAAAACTTTTTTCAGACATTCAAAACTTATTTTCGACCTTGCAAAACTTTTTTTTAAATGTGTATTTTAGGACTTTTCAGCTTTATTGCCCAGTTTAAAACATTTGGTAAATTAAAGTAATCAAAAAGTAATCAAATGTAATAAGTAACATTACTTTAATAAAGTAATCAAAATAGTTACATTACTTA
>JAVQJD010056362.1:0-28291 GCA_036023655.1 Nannoperca australis
TGTAAATACCAGTGTCATTTTTCTGAACCTAATATTAAAATATGCCAGTTAAAATACATTTGGCGATCGCCATGACACGAGCGCGTGAGTGAGTGAGTGAGTGAGTGAGTGAGTGAGTGTGTGTGTGTGTGTGTGTGTGTGTGTGTGTGTGTGTGTGTGTAGGGCCTCTGTCATAGAGATGGCTGTTCCACCATGGCGGCTTGTGCTCACAGAAAGATGGGTGGTAAATGTTGTCATTCACTGCTTCAGCCATATGTGGTTATATAATAGCAGAGCGGAGAGCCTACTGCTTTTACCTGCATATTGATATTAGAGCCCCTCTGCAAATATTAGTCTTAGGTGGTTTGATACCTCAGCAGTGATTGACTCAGGCTAATTGAATTAGAGTGGCGGCAGAGACGGCACAGAGCTACATTAAGAGCTCCGACTCTGAAGGGAGACGTTCACGGCTCGAAACTCTACACTGTCTGTCTTCCAGCCATTATCATTCTACAATGATCCAGAAAATGTCAATCTCAGCCACAAACTAAACTATTTTGAGGTCATCGCTCATGGCTGCATGTGGTCAGTCACTCATTTTGCAATGTGTAGTCTTCAATTAACACGTCTACACAAACGGTTCACTCGCAGAAAAGATTCAGATGATTTACTGTCAATATTCCTCCAGAAGGATGGCGATTAAGGATGGATCCTTTGTGTTTAGGGCAGTTATCTTTCTAGGACTAAGAGAGAGCTATCAGGGCCCCAAAAATTATCCCGAGCCCTGGCTGTGCTGTTCACACTGGGGCCTGCGGGGTTGGCTTAGCTTTAGCTTAGCTTTAGCCAGCATGCTGTTGTCTGTCTCTCAAGCACAGCTTTAGCTTGCTAACCAGAACCAGAAGCGTTCCCACCAGTCTGTGCCAAAGAAGCCCCTGTCATCCATCAGAGGGGCTTATTGGTCGGCTACAAAGGGGGAAGATGAGAGGGGAGGCAGAGGGTGTTTGTGGACAACGTAGGGTCTGTGGAGGACGGAGTCTGATCCCCATTCCCTAGTGGGACAGTTAGCTGCAGGTGAAGGAAGACGAACGAGGAGCAGAGCAGGACTGCTCATGAATCTTCAGCTTTCTTTCCATCCCATCACGCCTCTGAGCAAAAAAAAGACTGCAAGGGCAGCTTTTCTTTAACACAACAAGAGCGCATCAATCTGAAGCAATGCTTCTGGACAATCGTTGTAGTCGATGTCCGCGCACGCATACACGAATACAAGTGATTTTCTCTGGACTGCAGGGCAGCATCAAACAATCCAGGTCCTTTCATCTTATTGTTGTAGCATTCCTAAGATCTGAGTTTATTCATGAACTTCAGTGCTGAACCAAATCTCGTGCCCAGAATGACATCAGCTTTCCCATATTACTCACAAGAGAATTCAGTGAGCCACTCATATCGTAGTCACCGAGCTGTGCTGTCGGTGGGCAGAGTGTGAGGTCTCTTAAACAGTCTAGCTCATCACTTTAAAAATCTCCTGACGCGACCTCCATGCAGTTGAGGTCACATCACTCTGCCTTAGTGGACAGCACACAAGGGTATATTTCATATCTGTCCACACTCTCTCTAACCTCTCAACCTTCTTAATATTTAATTTAGTCCATCAATCTCTCACCTTAAAATCCCTTCCAACTCTACGTTCAGGAATCAACAGGTCAATGGTCAAATCACTCTCTCATTGCAGCGGGACAGGAGTGGGTGGGCTGGCTGGAAAAAGCAGAGTAGTGCAGGATGGTCAGTGAGGATGAATATCAGGAAAGTGATTAATGTGGCATTTGGAAGATTCCCCTCATACCTCGAGCCTGAGTAGCTAGCAAGCTAGAGACTAGCGATAGCATGGCTGGGGGCAGCTGGCAGTGATTAGCTTATGATTCACTTTAGTTGCACATAGAGGCAGCTTGTAAAAATATGAACAGTATAACTGTTTCCTGAGTTTGTGCTGACAGCAGCTCCTGGGGGAATGCTGCTCTCTGCAGCAACACATGGCAACGCACTGGGTCTGTGCCAGCCCATGGATTAGCCACGCTCACTAACAGCTAGCTTCTCCAGAGCTGGACTAACATGAGGTGCCACACAAGCTTCCTCAGTTTTACACATGGAGGCCAAGTGCAGTCCATACACAGTTAAGCACTCTTGAATTTGATACCCATACGAACATGTTGATGAGTACAAGGCACTCAGAGCCAAAACCTCCAATGTAGAACAATTCTTTAACCACCTGCCCGAAGGCATCACCTAAATGTTTAGTTTTTAAGAAGAGATTTTTCTGTGTTTCAAAGTTATTTGCAGTGGTGTACCAAGTATTTAGGTCTTTGACATACCAGCAGTACCACATTATAAAAATACCCTATTATAAAAGCCTTATGTTCATACTTTTACTTAATAATAATAATAATAATAATAATGGAAATCCCAGATTCAAATGACCACTGACATCATATGTTCATTGGCTCAAGGCGTATCGCTCCAAGAAATGAATAGGATCTCTTCATACTTTTATGAGACAGACTAGCAGAAAGTCATACACGAGCAAAAACATGACCTCTCTTATGGAGGCAATAAAGAGTATGCCAAAGTATTTTTTTTTATACAGTTTTATAACAATGTCAATTGATAAAGACAGAACCACTGGGATCCTGAATTTTACTTGACGTCCTTTACCATCTCCCTTCACTCTCAGGCCAAATGCCCTGCACAAAGCCACCGCCAGCTACTGAGTGCTGGGTGGGACGTCCCCGTGTGCGCGGAGCAGTAGGTCATATAGTAGGCTCCGGCCCGGCCAGCAGTGAGCAGTCATCTGAGGGCTCGGCTGCCTCCAGCAACACTCTGTCATCACATTCATATAGCGCTTAGTGCAAACCATATGCTTCCACAGCACAGCAGCACATAGCAACACAGCAGCAGTTTATGTGTTGGCATTCCTGATATGCAGTCATGAGAGGGTACTAAGTAGCTGTTGAATATTTGGGGTGGGGTGGGGGGGAGGGGGGTGATTGGCCAGCTCTGTTTTAAAGGCAGGTCTGTTGGCTATCACTCTGGATTTGGACCAGGTTGCTGTTCCATTAATTTAATGTCAAATGTACGACATTAAGTCGTTAAATCGGTGGTCATTTTGAGTTTCTTGTTAACTTTTAACATTTAAGTGTCTGAATAAAAACCAGACATGGTTCTTACCGCTCATGAGTATATTTATTAAAGCGATGTTATGAAGTGGAACAAGACGCACATTAAATATTTCTCTTAGCACAAAAAACTGGAAACAGTTTGCTCTAACAAAATCCCCCTATCACCACCTCTACAGCTCACTGTTTAACACGTCATATCTCGATATATACGTACAACCTGTTTGTATTTTTGTATGGATTAAGTAAACAACAGATAACATATTGAGTATTGAGCATTAGAGGTGATATTAGGTGGATTTTGTGACCTTTAGACAGACCCAGGCAAGCGGTTTCCCCCGTTTCTAGTCTTTGTGCTAAGCTAAGCATCTCCTGGCTCTAGCTTCATGTTGATCGTACAGACATGAGTTGTTTTAATTCCCTAATTTCACTCATGAAGTTGCAAGATAGTGATGTGTAGACATGTTTGAAAGAGGTTTTACATTTCTACAACTTTGATGATTTTTAGGTGGAATATCCCTTAAAATGCATGATGTAATTGTATAAATATTTAGAAACCCCTTGAAGTGCACACTTTACAGCAACGACAAAATTAAGAAGAAATAACAACCATCATGATAACAGCATACTCTCCCCGTTCCATGATATGATGTTGTGCAGAACTTGGTCTCAGATGCTGCTGACAGCTTCTGCACAAACTCACTGAAACATGCTGCACAGTGCTCATTTCATTCTGCAGGTTTTTGAGGGTGGACCAGTTCTACTGTGACGCTAAGTGGGGGAATTACCATCAGCTGGTGTGATCTTAATATTTCAGTATTTGCTTTGACCTCTTTGATCTCCAGATGTGTGACTCTTACAATGCTGAGACTAAAGAAAACTTGGCAGCAGTTTGAGATTATGTCGGTAATTGTGATTTGAGACTTCTGTATCAGACCTTTAGTTTAATGCTCAATATCCACAAAAATGAGCTGATGTCCAAACCTCAGTTGTTCTCCGGACTTTTAGGAGTCCACAAAGTCACAAACATGTCATCCTAATATTTCTCTTTCTCAAAAGTCATGAATGTAAACACCATTGTGCTTTCTTCTCTCTGGGCCACAAAGCCTGGGGTTACTGCAGTGGTGGGCAGTGTGTGTGTGTGTGTGTTTGTGTGGGGGTGATGGGTTTGGAAATTGGTTTCAATTGAATGCACACTCTGCTGTTTGTTGACTTAATATTATAATATGTGGTAGGAGGACAATTACGTGTGGGGAGCCCAAGTTTCCACACGCCTGGAATGTTTCTTCTTCTGCTCTGCTCTGCTGGGTTTGTCGAATCATGTGGTTAACGGGGCTGGCATGTAGCTCCGGCTCTGATTGGGATGTTACAATGTATGAAGCATTTTATTGAGAAATTATCGAGAATGAGTGAAACAGATCGAGAGGTTTAAAATGTATATTTCTGTGCATCCTTCTAGGGTGTCGGGTCCCCTCCTGTCTCCGGGGATGAAGGGAACAGGGACGCCGCCGCCTCCTCTGGAGAAACAGCATGTCCACCCTCACCACAAGCCCTACTCTCACTATCACCACCATCAGCCTGCCAACGACGGTAAGACTGTCTAAAGACATCTGGCCGAATGTAACTTAACTTGTTTCAGGAAATCTGTTTTGACTTGTATTTGAAAATTGTTCATTGGCGTTTCAATTTAATATCCTGACAGTTTTCCTGTTGCAGGTAGTCTGAGAATTACTTTTGCATAACTTCCTATAAGAAAATTTACAGTGTCGGATCACTTGAATATACACAACAATACCCCTGTGTCCTTTTTAAAACGCTTATTGTACCAGCAGACCCACATGAAAGGCCTCAAAGAGAGGAAGTTGTCTCTCAGAGCAGCAATACTGCCCTGTGGCTCTGTCAGAGCATTTTTAGGACAGAGTGAGAGATTAAAGTCGCAGAGACGGAGTGGGGAAAACCACATGCCGGAAGCCTTTTCCCTGCGCTGAATTAGCCAACAAAATGCTGGCTCATGTATTCAGCTGTCTCTCAGCGCCCTAACATGGCAGGCTCAGCTGTCACTCCCGAGCCTTTTTCCTAATGCCTTAAACACTGTTTTCCCTGTAAAGATCTACACATGGACGTCTCTCTAACCGCACTGTGGTCAGGGAGTTGCGTAAAAGCGCTCCAGGAAAGGCTGCTCTCCCATTATTGTGACTCTTGCGGTCCATTCTGAGTACAAACTGAGACGATGGGGACAAATGTTACATACTACGGGGCTGGCACAGTTAGCGCGAGCACAAATATAGCATTGTCATAATTTAAGATCCACAACAAGTTTCGGCCAGATGGAGAGGACGCTTACTGACCTTGGAAACAATCACCCATAGACACTGGTGGCAGTCGATCAAGTCTGGCTTCTATTTTTCTCTGCTCTTCCTCCTCCTCTACATCGTCCCCTCATTTCCCAGAATACCAAGGCAGCTTTCAGAGCTGCTTCCATTTCGGAGACTCTTACAGGATGGAGCAGACGGTCGGTGGCGTCCACGTCCCGGGAGATTCTCACGCCTACACTTCTCATCAGCACAATGGCTTCCACATGCCGACGAGCAACACTGGCACCGCAGGTGAGGACGTTTTACCTAAATGCCGGAATCGTAATAGATCGTAACAGATCACCCGAATGACTTCATCAGAGTATTACATAAACTGCTCTTGATATCGTCTCTTCCAGGCTTCGGCTTGACCCAGGAGCTGCAAGGCGGCGCAGGGTGCCAGTTCTCTTCCAGCCCAGAGGAGAACATTTTCTTCCAGGTGGGCAGCTTTGACCGCAGCCTGAGCCACATGTCCTCCGTCTACACAGAGACATAGAGCAACACTGGAGCAGGGCGCGCTTCACCACACCTACTCTACTACTCTGCAGTCCAACTCCTTCCACACCTGTCTTATCACACTTGGATCACCTCTTCTAGTTTCTGTTTCCTTATTTTTTTTTTTCCTCATGCAAGATATGGGTCACATATTAAACCACAATAATTTATAGCTTATTCTGACTTACTTCGCTGCCAGATGGATGGGAAATCAGCAAGATAAAACAGACATGTTTGGAAGGCGGTTTAGTATACTCCAAGGTGAACTTCTTACCTGACACTATCTGAATGGTCAAGATGTAATTGACCCTAATAGTCTAATAGTCCAAATAAATCAAAACAGTGGTTTCCAACCTTTTTATCTCGTGACCCCTTAAAACAAGCTTGTTGCGTCACTGATTGCATACGTCTATCAGTTGTGACCAGTTAAACCAAAAAGGTTTTAGTTTTTTTTCTTCATCTTAAAAAAATGATTCTGTAAACAAGTAAACAATCAAAGATTTGAGGAAAGTGTGAGAAAAACACAATCTGAGGTACTCAGCCAATTGTATACATGAAGCTCTTTTAATTGTCACGAGGAGTAGTGTTCAGCCTGTGAAAACCGTTTAATGCCCTCTGTGGAAGTGAAGGGAGCTTCCTCAAGTCTGAGAACCCCCAGTGATCATAGTGATGTCATCAGCATTATCTCGATTGGCCTTGAGATTTTAACAGAAAGCCTGCGTTACGAACTTGCAGCTTGAAATATGTGGGCATTTAACAGACAGGGAGGGTCTAATGAAAGACATTGAGTTGCATTATGGGAATTGTAGGATGCAGTGTTTTTGGAGCTTGACTCATACTAGAGCTAAAAGTCAGGATACTTCAACCTCTGCAGGATCGATTTTGGTCCTTTTGTTTTCAATCTTGCTCTTGGAAGTCCTCCAAGAGCAAGATTGAATGCTAAATGCTGAAAAAACCCTTTTGATCGTTTGATGACCTCTCAGATCCGTCTTGTGACTCTGTACGGGGTCACCACAGAGTTGGATGTGCTTTAAATACTTAAGAGGAAAGGTCAAAAAACAAAACAAAAAAAACACTGTTTAATCTGATTAAACAGATTAAACAGTGTTTTTTTTACTCACTTTAAATGCAGAAATGACATGAGTCAGAGAAATTACACGCAAGTCTCCTTTTTCTTATTAGTAGCTGAAGAATAATGAGGTTTGTTTTAAACATGTGCCCTTCAGTCGTTCAAAGATCCACAGGTTTTATTTCTTAGGTTCAGAATGATATTTATTGGCCAAGAAGTCATCATGTACAAAGAATCTGATTTGGTAACATTGGTGCTAAGACACTTGCAGTACACTCAGATCAAGCTGACACATGCAGCTTTTTCAGCCTTGATATTTCTATCTTCCTAAGAAATTGTTGTTTGAACTGTGTGTAACACTGACAGCAACTGAGCAAAACCAGAGTCAAAGTCCTTGTATGTGTGTACACATACTTGGCCAATAAAGCTGATTCTGATAAATAAACTTCAAACACTACAAAACTCCTGGATGAAAATAAAATGCCCTCTCCCTCCTCTTCATGTTTTTTCTCTCTAATCTACGTCTTTCAATCTATTTTAGACTGAAGTGTAGAGAAGAATATATCATTTTGCCGTGTTGTTTAAACTGGGGGGGATGTTTGCATTTCTGTATTTTGTTAAGTGTTTTCTTTCTTTTTTTTTTGCTTTTTGGATTTGTCTCTGGAGGAGGGGTTTGAACTAATTAATTCTGTAATAATGCAGAGAAACCAACCTACTTTATCATCATTATTATTATTATTATTATTATTATTATATGTATAAAATGTACAGTTTGTTTACAGCAATCATTTGAACGTTTGTCATTTCTCAATTTAAGAAATAAATAATTGAATGATAACACAATGTCTCTTCTTGTGACATTTGACATTATTTAAAACTCAAAAAAATGCAGAAAGTATTCAAATTGATCACAGTAGTTGTAATTGACTGTAAAATATTCAATATTCTGTGAGCATGTTGTTCCCTCTAGTGGTCACCATGGAGTACTGCAGACAGGACATTTCTCTGTATAAAATCCCTCAAGCCGACACAACACTTTGTCACACCATCATGTCAGCGCCTCCCATAAAGCCTCAGTGTGTTTGACGTGTGTGTAACGCCTCACCACTGCTTCTTATTTCTGCTTCTTCTTGTTGAGGTAGCTCTGATAATAGAAGTTACTGAACAGGATGATGAGGGTGACGCAGTAACCAAACACCATCAAGTTCATGGAGAGGGGGAAGTCGCAGTCTGTGAGCAGGTTGTTGCCCGTGTGCAGGAGGAACAGCAGGAACTGCAGCTGGAGAGGCGAAAAATTCAGATCAGCTTCACAAACATCTTGTACACGCATTCACACGTCAATCATTCAGATCAGGAGCCACTTACCAGCTGCAGGGACGTGAGGTATCGCTTCCACCACAGGTACTTCTGCATGTGAGGGCCGATGGCAGCCAGGCCGTAGTAAGAATACATCACAACGTGAACAAAGGTGTTGATTAGGCCGATGAAGAACGCTGCAGCATGTGGTACAAACAGAGGGGCAATAAGAAATGAGCTGTTGGATTTATTTAAGTCAAATGAAAACGTTTGAAACGCGTAGAGAAAGGATTGTTTAACTATTAATAGAGTGAATTAAGTAGGCTCGATCAACTTTGAAGAATTTATAGCTTGAGGCAGTTACATTTTTTTTGCTCTGTTTTCACTGATCAGTGACTTGGTTTTGTTATTTTTGCCAGTTTTTACAACCAACATAAATTTGAGCCAGGTTTTGTTGCATCAGTTGGATTATTATATACCATCACACAATAGACACCTCTCACTCACTCGAGTTGTTTCTAAAACGTCACTCCTCCTGGGGACAAAATTGAATGCCCGCTATCTTTGGAATGAAAATATCCTCCTTCAATAATCCTTATTTACCAAACTCAAGTTTAGTGTCTTGCTGAAAGGGGCGGACAAATCCTATGGTCCGTTTCTATAGCTGGTGTTATTCTATACTTTAGTCATGAAAAGACCAAAACCAACAACCTGTTAGTCTATCTCCCAATACTTTCCAACTTTCCTAACCCCTCTGTGGCTCTTTATCCAAAGCCCAAGTCCTACTGAACATTACATTACATTACATTTAGGCATTTAGCAGACGCTTTTATCCAAAGCGACTTCCAAAAATAAGAGCTTTACATCAAGTGCATAGAACCATGATTGAAAACAACAGGACGTCTCATATAATGCAAAACACAAACCTGTATAAAAAAATGTGAAATCATGAGCCACATTTGCACATCCATGCAATGAGAGTTACACCTGTAGAATATTTTCTCACAAATATATATTTATTTTTTTCTTGGACACAAACACAAATCAGTAGCTACAACTGCTTGGATCTGCCGCACAAGTCTTAAATGCAGTTTTTTCGCTCACAAACGACAAGTTCTGCACGTTCTCGTTTTTGCGTCACACAGCTCAGTAACTGTGGAGCAAAAGTGATTTGTGTACTTGTAGCATAATACATCCGTGACTTATAGAAACAGGGGTCACCAGAAGGTGGCGATACTGCAACGTCATGGATGCCAACTGCCTGACTGACTTCAAACGTTTCTTCATGTATGAGAAGCTGGAACCAGCAAACGTTTGGTGCTACTTCTTGAAAAATTACCTAAGCGATCAATTGATTATCACAATTGTTTCAATGCAACACTTCTGTGCATGCAGTGGACTGAAGCGGTAAAGACAGCCAGGGAGTGACATATAATAAGAGTCATCTGTTGGATTCAAAGCCACTATTGCTGCAAGCAGATGGCACACACCCCAGCCTGCTGAAGCACTCAATCACCTCATTAGACAAGTACTTCCATCTAATGTGCTTATAATGGAACACATGGCTGACTTGTTGTAAGGATACGTTCTGCTAGATGTGCTTGCTTTAACACACAGTTTCCACTCACAGCTGAATGTCAATGTTTAATTACACATATCTAACTCTCGGATATAATTCAAATATAATTCAATTTAGTGGACCCACGTAAAGCAACAAAGTGTGTGTGCGCATCTCAGAGCGAGAGTGTGACGGCGAGGATTAAAATGTGGCTGGTAAGTGAATCATTTAATCCCAGGCTTAGAGACAGCTGGTTCTACAGAGAGCTGAGACACAACTCCTGTCTGTTGATTGAGGGAGAGGACAGAAAGAGTGAGACGTATAGTGAAAGAGAAGGACGGAGAGATTTTAAATTACCTTTCTCACCTAGATCTTCAGCACTAAGTGACCTAGACACGCATGGTTAATGGAGGCTGCCAGTTGTTCAGTCCTGTTAAACATGGAGCAGTGAAAGAGGGAAGAATGGAGGGATTGATCCTTGAGAGCTGGTAATAGAAGGAATTGATCTGAGAGGCGGCAGAGCTGGAGGTGTCTGACAGAGACAACAATGTAATGTAATGCATGTAATGACTCTCAAGCTGTGCTTGCAGGGCAAAGTGACCTATAGAGACACACAACATTGTGTGTGTCCATTAGTTCTGTTGAACATTTTACCAATGTCAAACTGCTTCTTTGTAGCAGTCATAGGGATGACATGCCACTGTATTATCAGTACCCCTTTAAATGGTAATTAGGCTGCACTTACACAGCGTCTTTCTAGCGGAGCAGGATAATGTTCTTCACAACGCCTTTCATTTACACATTCACACGCATAGTCACACACCCATGGCAACGCCCGTAACCGTGAGTTTATATGTTTCTGATGTCAATGTCTGGTGGGAGAACAACAAGAAGAGCGTGGCTGGTTTCATGGTTTCTTCAGCTGAGGTTGTCAGTGCAGCTCGAGTTGTTCACAGGTGTGCTTACGTGGGCAGGATGTTAGCATGAACCACTCAAAGTTGTGAAAAACATTTATTATGAGCCACATTCCATTGAGGTAATGCAACAAAGCGGGAAAAAAGCTCAGCCTGGTTGTACATCGTGGCAGTACTATCATCAGCTCATGGAACTCCATGCGCCACATTACATTTGTTGATTCCAGGTGTAAATGCCCGTAATGTGCACCGTAAACAACAGTTTTGTAAACAACCATAAAATCCTTCCGACTGCAGGCCAAGAGTCATAACATGTTTCCATGAGACAGTGGTTTAAGTTTGGTGTGTTTTTAGTAGAAACTTGAGGTTTGGAGTTTTTCCCTTCTTTACAATGGTGCCTACATTTAATTAAACAAACCTTTCTACATACTAGTGCTAAAATGACATATCCACGAATCCTGCTGCTTCCAAAAAAGGATGTTTCTGCATGTCCCTCTTTGACATAATTACATCTGTTTGTTTTGAAGAACAAACGGGAAACAGACCCTTTCAGCTGTGGATCTTCAATCCTGTGCAGTTATTTAAAAGCAAAAAGTGCAGTTAATATAGACATAAGAATACATTTTTATATTAAATGGAAATTTAAGTACCAAAGTCGAGTCCATCGTTGTATGGCTGGTGGGTTTATGAATTTCTCCTGTGGTCATATCAGAGTGTAGAGCACAGAACTAACACTCCAAAGGTGTCAGTCTTTCCACAGCTGTCAAGAGTGTTGTGAACGTCTGAGCAACATTGGACAAAATTATCCACCAAATAGCCTATATTTTATGTTAGCTCCAGAGGGGATTCACACAGAGTGCACACAGTAAAACTATGTCAGCCTATGTTTAAAGTTAAACAAACTGATGGCTTTTGGAGCCAATTAGGACATGCGTCTGTAACTGGAGTTTATTTTAACAGGCAGAAGATTCAGTGGCTCCACTCAGGGAAAAAGCCCCCAATCCTTCTTTGAAGTCCCTCTCAATGTGGGCGGTAATGTGGCATGGCATCCAGCCAAAGCCCACAAACACAAGGATTGAATAACGCCTGCCCAGTGTCCCCACTGTGGCATTCATCCCATATGCCACAATAAAGAAGATATATGCAAAGTCACACTCACACACACACACACACACACACACACACGTCACATAGACACGCATCTGCCAGGAACCTCAACTTTTGAGTGTTTGTCCGAGAGGAAGAATTTGTGAGTGGGTTTCAGTCTGCACAATGTTTTACGCATGACAGTCAAAATAAAGCCAGTGAATTAAGACAGATGTGTTTCTTTTCTATTTAGTTTTATTTATAGGTTTACTGGCTCATATTGCTTTCCTGTGAAGTTATGGCATCTCTGACGGCTCCAAGTTCAAAAGCTGTAGGAATATATATGGGTGTATTTATGCATCTTGTATGTAATTTAAGTCTGAGGGTTTAGCTGTGGGGCCGACACATGACAACACACACAGTGAAAACTGGTGGCAACTGGTCTTAAACACACACACACACACACTTTCCAGATCTCTTCCCATGTTTCCCTTCCCTTTAAAACTCATTTTCAGACAAACTATGTGTCTCTATTGTACTGGGCTTGCTGTTCCGGGTATGTGTTTTTCAACTGCCAAGAAATGAAACCACTTTACGCTGGTTCCACACCAAATGTCCAAAAATATAGTTCGAGTGTATAATGATGAGCATTACTTAAAGCATTACAGACACAATATTAATTAACCTAAACTGGTGTCTCCATTTATACTTTTGAAGTCCCAGCAGGATTAAAGAGTACAACGACATAACTCCAGGAGGCACAAAACTAACTGCTCCATTCTTCTCTACAGTGAAACTGATGCCATCAAAACTGATGCCATCATAACCTCTGCCTCATGTCAATGCCAAAATATCACGTCATGGAGGTCACTCCAACACTTGTGATCAAAGTTTAAATATGTACTTCTTCAGTTCATCAAATGTTGTTAAGATTTGTTGAGATCAACTTTGGCCACAAAGTCAGATGGAATCAGGGCACTACACTGCACTGCACTATATCCATGCAGCTGTTTAGAATAGTCCACCTCTCCTTTGAAATAAGTGACCTTGCTCTGCATAGTGTCACACGTTTGGTGTGAAATCAGGGTCATGCAGGATTTAATGATTCTCAATTGTTACAATGGCAGCAACAATTTGCTGATCCGTCCTAAAGCTTGACTGGTAAACAGTAGAACACAATGCTACGTGGTATATGCCCCAAAGTAAACGACCTGAAATGTGCACTTGCATGAATTTGATTTGTCCCATGAACTGAACTGGCAAAAACGTAGAGTATTTGAAGTTTTTGCCAGCCAGAGGTTGTTGTTTTCTCTCTGAAACCCTGCATGCAGCCTAACATTTTGTAAGTGTGTATGCTGTGTGTCTATGTGATCCCTCGTACGTGCCAGTGTGTCAGACAATACATCAAAAAGCAAAGCACCACCTTACCTGTCAAACAGACTTCTCATCCCTACAAGGCTTCAAACTTTAGTTGGTTCATTTTCACACGTAAGCTGTTCAAACCCCCCAGCATGCAAAACACTTCATCACCTGAAGATTTCCCACCAAAAAAAGCTAATCAAATAAAGAACAACAAAGAAGTGTTTTATTTAGAAAATCCCACAGCTCCCAGCTGTGAAACGTACAATACACACCGCTTGGTGATGAACAGTTATTGTGACACCATATCACCATAATCTGAGAAAAGAGGAGTAGTACCAGAAGGGAGGAAGAGGTAGATGTAGATGTGTGTGTGTGTGTGTGTGTGAAAGTTGCACCTGCAGAATGACAAGAGCTGTCTGGATATGTGCGGTTTCATTAGAAGGAGTAGCGGAGAGCAGCAATAAAACTGCTGCAAAGACGCCACAGGCCTGCTGTGGACCAGCTGATTCCTCCACAGCCAGACACTGAAACCAGCAGTAGTGAGTTCAGCACACAACAAAGTCAAACTTAAAGGCTGAAGAATGGAAAGTTAAATTAGGCTAAATGAGGTGCAGAGGGAGTTCGCCTGCTTTGCTATTTGACACGGCTGTAGCTTGGAGATGAAGTCAAAGTTCAAACTCTGGCAATACTTCTGGCCCAGAGAGTGAAATGGGGTGCTGTGACATGAGCCACGCCTCCAGACAGGCACAGGCAGCTTGTCCATGTGTATGAACCAATTTATTACACGGCCTATCGGTTACTCTTCTTTGTCTTCATCCGTAATGCATCTCTTTCTCCACGCTTGATGTCAGGAGGAATGGTGTGTGTTTTCAACTCACCTCCTGTGGATAAAGCTGTGATTCTAGGCAATGTATATGGTAATATGATGCCTGGCTAGCAGAGCAAAGTCCAGATGCATAGCTGTGTGTGAAACTTTATACCTGGCAAATTCTAGTCAGTAGTAGGACATAAATCCAAGTGGAGCCCATGTTACACTCATGATGAGTTCAATAACTGTTTTTTACGATGTCCGCTATAATAATGCACAGCTGATACAACACATTTACGAACTTACAAGTACAGTGTGCGCATACAGGACAGAAAAAGAAATCAAACATGGAGGATACGGTACACCAATAGAGATTTAACTTTCAGTACAGCCTAAATCAAAGTTCTGGAAATAGTTGCAAATTCAGAGATTCAAAACAAACTGTCATAGAAAAACTATTACGCGAAACCAACGCACTTCTGAGGAAGTCACAGAACACATGTAAAAGGCTGGCAAGCTAAAGCAATCACAAAAATAACAAATTAAGCCAAGCAAAATAGATCACAAAACCAAAGCTACTAAGCAATCAACCAACCACTCAACAACCACAATACAAGCATAAGCAAGTACATACACATGATGCTGTATGTCTAGCAGAATATGTACAGTATACAGTAATAAATCATGACAGTTTCGTGTTATCACTGAAGGCACACATTCCTTATCTAGTTCAATATGCTTGACAATTGCAAAGAGGATAAAAAAAGCTAAATGTTAGACTGAGCTTGTATTCATGGGACAAAGATATGGACAGCCAGATAAAGGAGGGTGAAAGCCCTACGGTCCTGTAATATAATGAATATGTTTTTATCATGCTGACAAAATCTGATAAGACCACTAGATAGGAGTGTGGAGAAACATAGAAGTATAACTGAGTTTGTGGAGCTACAGGGTTTTAGTTTACCTCAGCACTACTTCAAACAACAGAGCAGCTTTGAGCAAGCACAGTTATAAAGAGTATCTGGTTGTTTGCAGTGATGTAAAAATGCACCTTTATTCTAATTTTATGTGCAATAAAGCTGGAGTGCGAAACTTTTGTCTCTCCTTCTGGCAGTGAGAGTAACTCCACAAACACTGTCGATGCATGTTCATGATGTATGCCTACATTTCCACAGTTCCAAGACAATAATCCATGATTTAGGTAAAGTACATGTAATAGCTACATAGCCTACTCCAAATATTACCACGCTGTCCAAGAGCAGTAACATGACATCGTGTCTGCCTTCAGTCCCTTCTCTTTATTCAGTGCTCTTCAACAAGAAAAAGATACAGATCAGTGGCTGTCCGTGTCCTCGCTGTCAATCGCTTTCTTTTTTTGACTGTAATCCTTCAAGTTTATTTTTTATCTGGAGCATCAGAAACTTTTCTTGGATGCTTTTATCTGCTATACTCCTAGTTGCTGTAGTCTACCCCGTTGCTCTTCTCAGCACTGGCAAACCACAGCCATGTAGAGAGAGCCAGCTGAAGACTACGCGAAGCACGTGACAATCAAGCATTTTGATCTTCCGTTGACGTGACTCTCTCTACATGGCTCTGTGGCAAACCAATCACTGCTGGCTGACGTAAAACGCATCACTATCTGTGTGCCAGCGCGTGAATGTCACCAAAGACACAAGATTTAAAAACTGAGAGATTTACCTTGTGGTGACAGGCTTAACAACCCCACTATGATAAAGACAACAGACATAAAATTGTCTTTCAGATGATCAGTCGATTAAACACTTGGTTGAATGAGGGAAAATGAATCAACTTTTTAAAAAAAATTTATTCTAGGTAGTTTTTTTCATTTAAAATAACCAACATTTATCAGTTCCAGCCTCTCTCTAATGAAAATATTTGCAGCTTATCTTTATCTTAGATAATTTAAAACAAAATCCCTTTAAGTTTTTTTCACTTTGTTCAGATAAAATACTTAAACGAAGCCCTTAGGCTCTGGGAGTTGGAATGACCATTAGTCTTTGATTTTTTGGGAGACATATCATAGAATGAATGATTAATAATTGAATAGGAAGAAAAATATATTTATTTATATATTATTATGCCACCCTAGTTGTCTAGTGGTCTGCTACTTTGATCAAATAGCAACTGTATACCGTCGCTCCCTGATCCTGCATTTAAAAAAGTTGTCTGAAAGGCAAACCATAAAGATCCACACACATATATTTGGGCTAAACAATGTAAAATTTGTAAAACCAAAAACAGTTTCTGTCAGAGTTCCCTCAGAAAGCATGTGCAAAGATGGGCCTTGAGGATGATTGTCCTCGCAGGATACTGCGCTCCTACACGTGCTAACATATGCTTACATCTGTTGGTCTTGTCACTTCTACTGCCTCGCTGCAGACACAGAGCGGCACAGGGAACCATGTACTGTTTACTCACCGAGTGTAGCTTCAATTTTGTGCCCGTAGTAATGAATGTGAGTGTCAAAGCAACCCTGGATTACAGACAGTCTGTCAGATCTGAGGATTTGTTTTGCACTTTAAGTTTAACAAGGCATCTAAAATAAAACCCATACATGGTCACAGCCTGTGTTAAATGCTCACATTTATTGTCAAAAGACAGTAAATTCATGTGACTACAGTACACTGTATATCTTTGCATATAATGTAAATCTACAAGATTAAGATTTGATTATAATTCATGATGCTGTGATTAAAAACACAGCAGAAGCTAACTTGCAGGTTGTGATTATAGTTGCATGCGTGGGAAAGTCAGCATATTCTACAACAGTGTGAATAATCAAATAGAAGAAAAAAAAACAAGCGTGCTGCTTTGACACTTGCTCGAGGGTTATCTGCTTGGCATCAACAACTCCTCCAGCTCCAGGTGGAAAAATGTAATGTGAATGTCAGTTGTGTTGTTGAAATATTTGATCTTTCCATGACCCAGTTTGCATACAGTAAGGCTCTTATTCAGCTCCTTTTCTCCATTCATTTTGTACAACCCGAAATGTGTCCACTTGGATTGCTGGAAAACTCAAAATGACAGCTCGGGCTCGGCCAGAAAGAAACGGCTGTAGACTCTGTTTCAAATAATATATAATGAAAACAAAAGTGTTAATTTCTTCTTGATTATATTATGAGCTAAATCAGAACACATTCACAAAGCCTATGCACAGAGTGATGTTTTTGTCAGTAAGGATAATAAAGAATAAAGTATTTGGAAGAGTCATAGACTCTTCTCAGGATCAGTTAATTAAACTTGGTTAAACTTAACAAGATAAAGGAGCAGAATGGCTGTCCCTGATTAAGAGCGATCACTTAATCGTGATTTCATCACGGTGTAGCCTATTAAAAGAATCGGACAGAAAGAGGTGAGTAGTCTGCTGTTTATCCGGCAGCCGTTGCTTGGGTGCATTTAATTCAGGATGAGGAGTTTTCTGCACAGATGTACCGATTGATGAAAACTACAGAGCCCCTCTTGGATCATCCGTGGGTGTTTTTTTTTTACACAGCAGTAAATGACTGCGGTCAAGCTAACTGTCATTCACATTTGCATTATTTGTTTATGGTAATTGCAATGAAACGGCTCTGGGGAGCTCTTGGAAGTAACTTTCAAATGCAATATGGGACAGAAATACTTTTATTATTTATAAAATTTATATTATATTTATAATTATTCCCGGCAATTAACTTAATGCACATTGAATCTAGAGATGTTTTCATATAAACAGTATTATAAAGCTGACATAAATCATGATGAATACTTCCGGCACAGATTACAAAACTGTGCACACGGTTTACAAAACTGTGCGCCCAGGTTTTTTTCCTACCATATGGCCCTCGAGGTGCTCCACAGAAAACAGAGTCGCAATGGAAAATCAATAATTTTTCCCACTTCTAATAATTTGAAACTGAGAGGAGTCTTAGTGTATTCCTAGAATCTGAGAGCAGTCCAAGAACTACGGGAGGGTCTAAATTATATTCCATCGAAATAAGTGGGGTAAGGTGTCTTTGTATTTTGACGTGAGATGGAGCGTTAAGTGCAAGAAAACATGGCATGTTTTGTTTTTATTTTAAACTGCGGTGTCTTGTTAATTAGCTGGAGCATCGCGTTGCTACCTGCTTTGGTGTTCTTTCTCTTTTTGGTTAGACCGCAATGGATTGGGTTTAATTATCCTATTATCCTAACCTGCTTCAAGTAACTTCTGTTCTTTAGTCCATATCCTGAACTTTGATGTCATTTCTACTTTATTCAAGTAGAGTTTACAGTATTAGGGAAAACAGTCTGATCACTAAATTACTTGTTCTTTTGTGGAGGATATGTAATTAGTTTAATTGTCACTTAGGGAGACACATACTGAGAAATAACTCTTTTTGTTTGTCTCCCATGGGCTGGAGAGAGAAAAAACACTGAAAATACCCAATTAGCCAATGAATAATTGCTGAGCTAATGGGCACCTCAAGATACAATCTTGAATGTAACAGTCAGTCTGCAAATTAATGGGGCTGTGTATTGTGCGGTGGGACAAAGTGATTCTGCTCTCAGTGGCAAAGTCAGATTTTTATGCCTTGATTCTTATTGCATCCAAGCTTTTATGATAATTCAAATAAACTCACAGACATTGGCTGAACACCCAACGTCTCCTAGTGGTGCAATTTGTCTCTCTGACTTTCTCCCTCATTCTTCATTTCACTTGGACGTACAGACAAATATGCCTTCTTTTTGAGAGCATACAGAGCTGAAATTAAATTCCAAGGCACACATCAAACACTCCCTCAGAAACTGTTTTTCTTTTCCTTTTTTTTGCACAAACTGTCCTTCAGTTTGATATAAAAAAAACTAAAAACCAGCAGTGCCCATCACTACTGTGCCCACGTCAGCGATGAAAATCAGTACACACAACAGCCTCTTTTTTTCATCCTTGCAAACACAAAACACACATACTGTATGTATTACAATCTTGACAGTTTTAGAAGGCAATCATCAGAGGAGTTTGATTTGGGGTTTCCTCCAGTTCAGTTGACGGGCCTCTGGATTATTTAAATATTAACTTGGGAGCAGCACAACTCCAGAAACCACCATAATTACAAGATCTGGTAAGTCCTTTGAATAGCTTTGGCAACCAAAACCTTAATCTGGTGTATGACTAGAAGAGGGAGGGATGCCTCTGTTAAAATAGGACAGCCACAGGGAGTTGATTTGGGGTTTTCTACATGGGGAGCCTGAGAATGAGCCCCCATGCTTCTAACCTGCAGTTACAGTAAGTCACGAAACCAGCAAGAGCCAACGGGAGAAACAGAATCATATGCAGCTGAGTAAAACAGAAATTCCCGCTCAACTGTTACACAGTTCGGTCCATTACTTCTGTAAACTCACCTACTGACATTTGGTTGTGCCAAAACTCTGTGTAGACACGACTAAAGCCCTGTACAAACAAACGCAGAAATATGCAAACACAGCATTATTGTCAGATTTATGAAGCCGTTCTGTTATAAATTGTATCTCATTGTAAAACTGGGCATACGTGCACAAGCCTGATTTCCACTCTCGTAGTTAGACATAGATGGATATATATGCCCTCAGTCGACTGTTTTGATAGAATGCCTCTATCTGCTCCTCCGGTCTCTCAGTGTAACATAATTTTACAGACTTACATTGGCTAAGTCCTCAATCAGCACCAGAGCAGCAATCCCTATGTATGACTGTGGCTAGTTATAACACCCATGGGGCCCTATTTTCATGGTGGTGCTGGCCCTGACCTTGAAATGAGCTTTTCCCTGTATGTGTGGTATTTTGGTGCGCAGAGAGAGGCCCAAACAGGTGTGAGGTTCATTCAAATGAGGCAGCACAAAGACAGCTGTTGGTATTTTGGTGAAAGCTTACGATGTTGCACTGACATTAAATGCCTCAGGACCATATCTCTTTCAGAGTCAATCTGCTGCCAACTTGGTGATTTTGTCCACAAGACATAACTACATTCTTGCAGTAAATGCTCAGAAATACCAGAATAATGCTTAAAATTACATTTTTTATTTAATGTATTTTAAATAAACAACGCTTGACATAATTAATGTGGTTAAAGCAGAAATGTTGGTAAATCAGTAGGCCTTTATCTATAAGTTAAAGTTAAATGAGGGTTTGCACAGTATCTGTTATCTACAGCTCCTTCATGCTAATTGAAAACCCTCTCCTTCAGTTCATTAAATCCCTGCAGCCATCTGAAAGGCAGCAGGCAGATAGACGTGATCAATCTGAAGCCTCCAATTTGAGAAGTGCTGCATCAGAGCGCAGTGCTATTATGCACGACCGTTTACTTTGATTAAATCACATGCAAACAACACCAGGTTGCTGCAAAAGAACCACAGGTGTCTCTTCCAACTCTGTATTCTGCCTATTTATGAAGCAGACGTTGGGGCGCAAACGCTGCTCTATCACATCACCCTTTTGCACCTTGTGACACCCACACAGTCTGTGCGACCAAGAACTGCCACTTTTATCTGATTGTTGTGCTTGCATGATTAAAATATGGCCCATGGTGTCCATCACACACACACCTTTAAACTATCAATGGCAGCAATATCTCAGTCGACGTCATCAGATGTTGGAAAGGTAATGATTCAGTTCATAGAAGTCAAATAGAGTCCAGTGCTTCACAACAAAGAATAAAATGAGAAGCACATAGACACAAGGAACTGACGAAACAAGGGAAAACAACAAAATAATACACAACCCTGAGAATATCCTCTATAGTGTGCCTTTAACTATCATAGCTCAGATAGCTAGGTGTGTAGTCATGGACGTACAGTGAAACTGACGGCCTAAAAGAATAATGTTCAATATTAGTTACATGGTCTTACGTAAGTGTGAGTGCAAATAATAAGCACACATTCTGCTTTGTTTTTTGCAGTTTATGTGTGGCATGTGGCACATGCATGTTTTTTGTGTGTAGGCATGCTTTACACATTCACCAAAACTATTACCTTTGCCCCATGACTGCTGATGGTTCTTCAGGCTTCAAACTGCTATACTGCAATTTGAAGTCAAACAGTCTTGTAAGACTTCTTTGACGATGCCATTTATTCTACTCATAAGTCCACACGAGGATCGCCTACAGTAAATCAAGTTCCAAATTCATGCTGTCAAACTTGATCTGGAAATCGATGTGTTGTCGTTGTCTGAAAGCGTCATGCAGACGTCTCGCAGCTGCCACGCGTCAGTCCACCCACCGTCACGTTACAGTGGCAGCCAATGAGGTGTCAGGGCTCTTGAGACCTTAAGAAGTGGTTTCTCAAGTGAGGAAATCATAAACTCCTCAGTAATGCTGACAGTCTTCTCAGAAACGTGCATGTCTCTGGAGAAGTTTTACGCTTAACAAGGTTGAGGTGACAGACTGGACAGAAGCCAATTGGAAGACAGGTTTCCCTCCTCCTGAGGAGCTGGGAATGTGCTATATATTACAGAACATTCGCTCTCTGTCAATCTTTATGGAGAAATATACCCTCTCCAACATTCAAGTCCTCTCCCACGTGACATTGTTCCTGAAATAATCTTCTCGCCCTGAATATGAGTCCCATGGTGCATTTCTACAGACAGAAGGTCACGCTGCTTGATGGAAGTGGGACAGCGGTGCTAAAAGTATCCTAATAATCCAGGCTGAGAGTGCAATAACATGGAAACTAGCTCAGTGTTTTTCTTGTGTGGTTTAACTTACATACCTCATCACCCACTTAGCCATTTCTAAAAATCAACCAATCAATCAATATCTTACAGGTATAATATTGTGTGAATCACCTTGTTCATTAGGATAAGAGTGACTGATATATTGATAAACCAAATTCACAGGAACGCTTCCATCGTACTTTCCCTTCACTGTGACTGCATCCCATTTTCATTTTGAGACTCCTTTATCCCTGGGCCTCTGGGCATAATCAGAAGAACCATGATGTGCTAGTAGAAAGAAAACCTCCTACATGAAGTGAAGGAGTAAAAGAAAAGAGAATGAGCGATAATGAGATATAATGCAGGAGAAATGTACACAAACTACAGGCAAACACGGTAATAATGAGGGGAGAGGGGAGGGGAGGTTTCTTATACAACCAGCCAGACTGGTTGTATAAGAAAAAGGGCTTGGGAATGAAATTATGTCCCTATTATACCCTTCAGAACAAAATCTGAATTATTAAAATGTACATTTTCCATCTTGCTTCACTAAATGTCCCTGAACCGAATTGTTGGGTGGAGGATGGAGGATTAATGGTACTTAAAGAAAATGAGTTGGGATTCAAACAGCAGAGAGTGAGTGGAGCCAGGATTTTACTTTTGGTGCTGAATGCTCTTTGAGTCATTGTTATGGATCTCTTACGAACACCAGCTGCACGCAAGATCTTGACCCAATTACTGAACATATTATGGGCATTATCTTCATTTTCTGGCAATATTGCAATTTTTTATAAATAAAAATAACCCAAAAGAATCATATATTGCATTTGATTAAATAAGAAAAGTCACTATAAATTGATGGATTTGGGGTTGGAATAATTACAAAAAGGATCTTAATGTCAAAAAATAAACAGTTTGGTTCCCGAATACCCAACTTCACTTTTAACCCTTTGAGTCCCAGGACAAAAACTGTTTCCAGTTATGTCCCTCAAAGTCTCACATTTTCTTTTTCACAATAACCTCAACTGTTTAAATTAAGATAATTAAGATTTATTTGAAGTGACTACTTGCAGTCAAGGTAGATAATGGATTATATATACGTGTAGAATTTAGGTTTTAAAAAATGCTACAGCTATTAGAGCTAAAGCATCATAACTAATGAATATTACATGCAAATATCTGTATAGCCTTATTTCCCATTAGTAAGAATGGGACATAGCCAAAAGTGAATGTTGCTTGGATTATTATAACAACATGCAAAGTGGGTTTTACAACCAAATGTGATAGTTCCTTTTTTTCAAAAGGACTAGTACTACTCACGTTTATTGAGAGCGACCTTATACCAATCGATTTGTCTCTCTTAAACAGTCAGCGAGGCGCCGGCATTTTGCTGTGACTGATTAAACCCCATCTTCCCTCATATTCCTGAAAATTATTTGTTTGTTTTTGAATACCTGATAAAAACTCTTAATTTTGATTTCTAGCAGGGAGGGGGGAGTGCGTGGTGGAAGTATGGGGGGGGGGCACTCCAGAGGAACTGATGCCAGATAGTGTGTGTCACTGAAGATATTAAACAGGAAAATGAGAAAGAGAAATGGACACATGAACACACACACACACACTCATAAAGTCTGGACATTTCAGGATCATCGCATGTTTCTTTAATGAATAAAATTCCACAGGTGGCTGAATATCCAGTAATTTAGGTCATTTATCAGCTGCTAATTTGGTCAGCTCACTCTCGCTTATAAAAAGGGAAGCCCTGAATGTTCAGGTGAATAGTTCCTTTGGGAAGCTCAGCAGTTCTGTTTCAGTGGAGAAAATACCCCTTGTGAAACATAATTCGATGAGCAGAAAACATAGAGCGCATTAAGCTTTAGTTGTTATGACTCAGTTCCCTCAAGTGCTGAAATTGCAAATCGGTGCTACGCAGTCGTATTTCAAACCGGATAGCAGCAAAGCTATAAAAGAAATACCTCTGATCTGTGATTGAGTGTGCGGTTCAGTTACTTAAGGATGACGGCGGTGTGCGGTTGTTATGAAGACACGCACACCACACATAGGGTTCACAATCTCAACTGAATGCCAAGCAATGGAGCACCGCGGTAGTGAAGCGTAAAGGGACCGGAGCAATGGTAGGGATCAGAGGATTGTTTTCTGGTTAGATGGTTGCTTTTCCAAGTCCTGAGTGAATAGCAGCTGTGATCTGACACACACGGACAAACACCCACTCGTGCATGCGCGCACACACACACACATACATATATCCACTGTGGAGAAAGAATGATGTGCACAATCATCTGATCCTATCTGTACTTTACAGCCCCTCCAGTGGCACAGAATGATGCTCTCAGTGTGTCCTCCCAGCAGTACGCAAGTGAAAAGGCATCAGTCATTGGCCAACTAATCATCATCGGTGCATCCACTACACTGACGCTTTCTCTCCGTCTTTCATGATGAACGAGGAGCTGTAGTTAGATTACATTGTCTAAATTAATTGTATTTGCTATCGATGATAAAACACGAGAATCTCTGTTTTTGAAACGAATAAAGCAGGAAAACTCATTATCACTGCATGTCTAAATTAAATTTCCCCTTTTATCCGATATATCCTCTTCTAAGAATGTGCTGAAGTGAGCTCTACTTCACACATGCTTTCTCCGCCACCAATCTCCGGAGTAGGGTAGTCACATGTGGCCTCGGAACAGCAGGCAGGAGGACACACTTTCCCCAGAGCTTTAGGAGCTTCTACAAAGACACCCTGTTCCTATGCCAGAGGAGAGTCTGTATTCCAGGTGTTTCTTGGCACCTCAAAAAATATATGAGATCTGCCCTGGATCTGCAGGCACAGTACAAAGATCATTGCACCTGCTTACTCATAAGAACTGGTCAAGCTCGGTGACTGGTTCAGAAAGATAAACTCGAAAGACACTTTTATGTCTTTGTGGTTTGTAGGCACAGGAAGTTCCTACATTTTGCTTTTCAGTGTGTGTGGACCTTAAATAGTACAGCAAGTAACTTTTCAGATTCTCACATTTTTCAAAGTGAGTGAATGCAGGTATTCTTCTCCCTAGACAACCTCACCGTCTGTGCACGTTCCACGATCATCGTCCTAGAAACTCTTACAGACGCAGTGTATGAAGCCACGTTTTCTGAACATACCAAGGGACAGCAGAGAAGTGGAACATGCTACAACAGTGGTTTGAGAAGTTTCTATGTGTTTTTTTCATTCCATGGACTTTTTTTTCCCACAGTGAAAGCTGATGTTCTTCTCCAAAATAAAGAAACTACAAACACGTTACAGCCACCATGCAAGCTTCCAGGGAGAGAGGACCTGATACTAAAGAGATTTTAGTTTGGGTTTCACTTTAAGACAATGGAGTCATCAAATCTTCTTTAAAACGTCTAGATTTAACATTTCCTCAGCAAAAATAAGGTGGGAAAATAAGCTTTTATTGCACAAACTGAGTGAGCTCCACCAAAGTGTATTTAGTGCAAGTCCAATAGTCTATTATCAATCAATCTGCTGTAATCTGATTAATTATTTTCATGATTAATAATTTTGTCTATAAAATGTGAAAAAGGCTCATCACAATTTCGCAGAACCCAAAGTGACGCCTTCAAATAACTTCAAATGTCTTTTGTCCAACCAGCAGTCCAAAACCCAAATACTCTTCATTTATTATCATAAATGACAAAAAAAGCAGCAAATTTTCCCATTTTAGAAGCTGGAACCAGCAAATGTTTAACATTTTTGCTTGAAAAATGACAGAAACAATTAGTCAATTATCAAAATAGTTGGCGATTCATTTTGTTTTCGATTGATTAATCGACTAATCGTTGCAGCTCTGGATATTTGGAGGTCTGTATTCATCACAGGACTGGCAGTGTTGCTTTGCATTTATTGGCACATGAAGTGGGGCAAGGCATCCCAGACATCACAAGAGTAATGACCCTTAGACTACAGGATGCGCAGAGGCTGCAGTACCACTTTGGACTCCGTGTATCATACTGCTCCATCTAGAAGTGCAGGAAAGCTTCCACCTTGAGTGTTATTTTCTCTGCCACGATGAATTGAGGAAAAACGTTTCATCTGGTGATACCAATGTGTTTGTAGTGTTACAGTTCACCCAAATTTCCAGACACAAAAAAAAAGAAAGACAAATGTTTGGGGACTGCAAGACATTGACACCCATTAACCGTTAATTATCCGTCACAGGTTCTTTTTGAAGTTTCACTTAAAGACTTTATGATAATCCTCAACCGCCCCCCTCTGCTTTGCTACTATTATCTCAGAGTGAAAGAGATGCAAAGTTATGTGTGTGACTAAGAGAAAAAAAGAAAAAGAGAAGTAACCTGACACAGATGCAGAAAAGACAGCAGTATTTCTTTTTTTCTTTTCAATTCCCAAATGGTCGGGTGAAACTGGAAAATATCGCTGGTACTCCGAGTGAGCAGCATAGTTTTATGTTGCAACTGGAAAACAAGACACGGGTGGGAGGGCTATTCTGTTACTGTAATAGCCCGTTTCAAGGCTTCGATTGTTTGTGGCCAGTGCTACACAGCGAGGGAGAAGGTGTGTACATGTTGTGATGAAAACCCTGTCAGATGTGGCCAAGCTGACCTTTTTGGAAACCAGGAAGAATTAATTCAGAATTACGGTGCAACAGACCGTGTCCTGATGTCGAGGTTGAAGGCATCCGCCTCTGCAATGAGTTCGTGTAAGCTTACTGAGCATACTGTGCTGTTTTCTCTTAAGAACAATTTATTTGATTATGTAACGTCTGTGCAGATTTAGGTAGTCTTAATACTATTTAAAACAGAATATCCTTGTTTCACCCCCACACACAGTCTAAGATAGAAAATGATGGCCCATACAATCTCTCTCTCAAGTAAAGCGTCTAGTGTGTTAGATGTGTAAAAAAGTAAAAAGTAGCGTGTCAACGAAAGAAAGGTACATCAACTCAAGGTGTAAAAAAAAAACGGTGAAGCAAGAAATAAGTAAAGAAATCAAATCTGATCTATTTTAGTGCTCTTGTTCTAGTCTTTGTTAAGAAAAACTTAATCCCCAAGCGTAGGTTTCACAAAGAAGACCTTGAGCGCTGAAAGAAAGCCAGACAGAAGTTGGAATGAGCAACAAAAAAATAAAAAACGCATGTTGCCCTGAGGAGGGAAATTGTAGAAAAATGCCACTTCAATGGAGATGAAATGACTTAGACGATAATCAGCTTTTGCCAAGAACTAAACCTTTTTCCAAGGAAATTTTAAATAATCTTGTATTTTACATACAGCATAGTGTATTATCGATCTATGTGTACACATGGCAAGAACACGCGCGCGCACACACACACACACACACACAGTATAAACTTGCAAGCATCAGTTCATTTACAGCTCTCGTTGTTGCAGGTGCTTTGCTGCTACCTTAACCTCATTCTTGACTAACACTGTGGGTCTGTGATGGTGATGAAGATGATAATGATGATGATGATGATGATGAGCAGCAGTTGACCACTCTACACTCTGTGTGGCTTCCTTCATTACTCATGCAAAACATACATGTGAATATACATTATATAGTATGTTAAGTTCCCCATTAATTAGATATGTTGGGGTGATCATAGGTGAACAGCTTTAGAACACACAGGAAACATTGACATCCAGTATGGGCTTAGATTTCAGTTCACATGGATTTATTTATACCCTTCATCTATGCTCGCTTTGGTGGATTCCTTTGGATTAATCTATTTATTAGTCCAACACAGATCCTCTGTTTTAACCACAGCAATTGTCTGGACTCGACACGGGTTCTTTCATTGACATGGCTGACAAAACCCCTCATAGAATAACCTATAAAGTCTCACGAGATTAGTCTGTCCCAGTGAGCTCCAGTCCTCTTTACAGCACAGGATATGTCGGCACACTGTGAAAGAGGTCAATATAACGCCAACATGCGTGTATTTAATACAGGCAACTTGGCGAACATATAGATATTTATTTCTGTTTTTTGGGGGGAAACTGGGTCATTATCAGGTGAATAAAGTTCCTGTGGCCTACACGTTTGTATGTTTTTGTTGTGTGTCACCTAGCGCCACTCTGCCTCGTGCACTGGACCGCAGAGCGACGTTAACATTCAGAGCAGGTATTTCGGAGAAGACAGCACTTGCTCTTTCCTGGACGGTCAAGAGATGCTGATGAGAAGAGAGGGGGGAATACCCCACAGTGTGTTGGGGCTTGGAGAGAAAGAAAAAAAAACACACACATCGCCCCTAGTCCGCTGGTGCTGGCAGGTAGAAAAACTTCCCACCCCCCCTCCCCTGCCCTTCTCCATAAGTAGGTAGAAAAGAAAACTTACCACCCCGGTGTCCAGCTGCTCGGTAGTCACAGAAGGAGCCGCTCCAGTCAGAGGAAAAAAACACAAAATCGGCACCAACAGCAGCATCTCCGGAGAAATATTCCTCATCCACGTGTGAAGAACCAGAGAAATCATGATGCCCTATGACAGGCTGATCCTGCAGGACTCAGACACCGACCCCGACAG
>JAVQJD010056372.1:0-13598 GCA_036023655.1 Nannoperca australis
CTGCAGATCCAGACTCAGGACTCTGTGGGCCCTGCAGATCCAGACTCAGGACTCTGTGGGCCCTGCAGATCCAGACTCAGGACTCTGTGGGCCCTACAGAGTCAGTATATGGTTCAGCTTCACTCTGATAACATTGGTGTTATCGTCTCTTTAACACCTGATTATTAATTAAACACTGACAGATTCTGTTCACTCACTCATATTTTAATGAAGTGATGATACAGAACAGCGGTCAGACTGGAGGGACCCGGGAACCCTGGACCGCTCCTCACATCTCATTATTTTAATGAACAGACCCTTACCCTGTCTGTAGTAAAGGTGCAGATTATCAATACAACATTACTGATCAGAAAGCAGCCTTTGTCTGGGTGATAATACTGATGGTGTTGATGGTTCACACTGAGGACACAGCAGAGAAAACAGAAGCAGCAGCTTCTCTCAGTTTGTTTGATTCTACAGGGATCAGAACCATCCCCCTGCAGAGGTAGTGCCTTGCTCCAGAGCACGCAGCAGCTCAGCTGTCACATGAATCTTTCACAAGCAGCTGAAATATTCAGCAGGCCCTCCAGAAATATCTGCAGCAGCTTCTAGACGTCACAAATTATCTGCATCCTGTTCAACACACGTGTTAGCCCCGCCCACTGGCCACATAAGGACAAAAGTTTGATGTACGAATACACAAAAAAAATCTGAACTAGAGGCGTCCATGAAACATGGTATGCTAACACTACACAGGGTACGCCAACACTACTTGAAATGATTATGGTGCTGCCCCCATGGGAACATGAATGATGAACGACATTTTATCACAATCTGTCCAATAGTTGTTGAGATGTTTCAGACAGACGGACAGGCAGACATTAACATCCATAGAGATGCAACGCTAATAGCACTAACATGGCTGAAGATGCAAGGGAAAAAAACTATTGTTGTAGATAGAGTGAATGTTTTTACTGAACTTTACCTGTTGAACTGTGTATATTCGTGTAACAGTAGTTTCAGTACCTGTAGTTTGTAGTATTACTGCGATCTGTCAGGTTCAATCTTCATCTCTCCGTTCTGTTTTTCATTTAATGATTTTTGAGATATTTTGGCAGCCTGGGCAACAGACTGCAACACAACAACACAGCAACCATCAGTCAGAACAGCAACCATCATGAAACACAGCAACCAAACCTCTCTCTCTCTCCCTCCTCTAGATCTGTGGTTGCACCTGCTGCCCCCGTGTTCCTGCTCAACAGTTATTGTTATTGCTCTCATTATTCGTGTTGCTTTTAGTATTATTTCTATAAATATAAACATCAATACCCTATCTTTTACTTTACATTTCTGTGTAGAACAACTATCAGGCAACACAACAACCACCAGGGGACCCAGTGAAGTTCGGACCTTGAAGCTCCTCTTCCTCTTCTGGACGTTCTGTTCCGGGTGGCAGAGGATAACGTAGACCTTGGGCATGTAGAGCATCCCAAGAGAAACGAACGCACTGAGAGACATGGACACGGTCAGAGTGGCCGTCTGGATGAACATCTGTAGGGACACAAAGACACATCCTGTATAAATCTCATGGCGCTGCACCTGTGAAAGCAGCACTAGTTTTTGCTTGTTTTGTCGTTTGGATTTTCTATGTTCTATGTATAACTACAGTACCAGTTCCCATTCAAGTGAATGGGAAAGTGTGTTTAATGAGTGTTTGGGGAATGTACATGGTTGCTCTTGGGACTGTTACATACAGTCTACAACTCAACCAGCCTCACAGATAGAGATATAGTTGTGACTTCCTCATCCGATGCGGTAATTTAGCTGTTGGGCTTTACCCAATTCCACCAGAGCGTTGGAGGAGAGGAACTGTTCAGATAGCGATACAAGTGAGGAAGCATGGCCAGAAAGAAGGAGTGCATCCATGATGTTAATCCATGCTGGTGTAAGACATAGTAAGGGATTGTATTTGTAACCCTCACATTGAACTTTTATCCATTTCACTGCACCTGTTGTACTTGCCATGAGAAATTCCACCAGTATTTATGATGGTGGTTTATATTCATCCTAGAGCCAACATGGCAGATGCAACATGCACCATTGTTTAACTTGTGCATCGTTTGCAGAGGATTTCCCCTGATGCCCCACATTTATATTTGGTGATTTTAACACTTGTACTCTTAAGATACCCCTTGGTCAGTCTTGAAAGTGTGAAACATGCTTTTCACTGTTGTGTTTTCAAGGTTAGGAACATGCTTGAATTTCAAAATACTGTTGACAAATATTTTCAACATTTCGACTTCTAGTGTTTCCTTTCAAGGCTTCAAGAGACATTTTTGGTTTAGGTACCTTGAAAGTGCTTGACTTTTACAGTAAATCTTGTCAGAGATCTTACATTTACCAATCAGATCTGTAAGATCAGCTGCGATCACACTGTGAGCGGTCGCGGACCTCGCGTACACGGAGCATTTCAAATTATACTTGTTTTTAAAGCCCGCTCGGCCGACGCGTTCGACACATGCGCAGTAGATCGGCGTGTAAATGCGCATGCACAGTAGATCGGCGTTTACACAAACAACTAATCAAACATGAAGACACTCATGCACGAAGAAGAAGAGCTGCTTGGTCTGTTGCACCGAGTGCAAAAAGAGAAAAAAAGAAAAGTTTGAAAGTGTGGTAGACGGTGTGTTTTCCCACGCATGCGCAGTTGGTGCTGTTGGTTCGCGGACGAGTCCGCGCGGTCATACTTGATTGCCCGGTACGCGTTCGTACGCGCGGACCCGTAGCGGACTGCTCTGATGACGCAAATGACGTAATGCGCACACCAGCGGACGGCTGCGGACACGCGGACGCGGAAGGTATAATACCGGCTTAATCCAGGCCTTATACTTTCGTATTTATTGATTTATGTAAAGTAAAGTTGTTCATCTCTTTGGTTTGGATCCTGATTCTCTTCCCGACACACTTAAGGGTTTTTGCAGGTACCTTTCACAGGAAACCAGAGCAGCTTTTGGGGAGGATCAGCAGGAGATGCTGGGATGTAAAAAAAGAGGAGCTTTCATTTCTGTCTGACGCTGCTCTTTCCCTTCATGTTATTTCTGGCTTTAATTGTCTCTTTTTATCTGTTTATTGAAGCTCATTGTAACTTTGGTTTAAACAAAGTTATTATTCCATAATTATGTCCTTTGTTGGTTTATAATCTGCATAATCCAGCTGTTCCCTTCTGCCTGGAAATGTTCCACTTTGTGTGTAATTCTGTTTATCTCTCGGCTGCATTAAAGACTCATCTGACTGAACTCACACCTGAACACAGAAAACACTCGATTCTGTTCTCCTCTGGAAACTCACTAAGACTGAGATTTAAATAAAACCATGATGTAGCTGCTCAGTGAGGGCCCTGTCTGTCTCTCTGCTCACCTGTCTGTCTCTGTGAGGGTGGACTCCGGTCTGTCTCTGTGCTTACCTGTCACCTGTATGTCTCTCTGCTCACCTGTCTGTATCTCTGCTCACCTGTCTGTCTCTCTGCTCACCTCACTCACCTGACACTACTGACATCCACAACTCTTTTATCTTGTTGCCAATTCATTTATGTTTTGTCAATAACTTTAGTTATTCAGTTCATTTAAGTAAATGTTTGGTGTCTCTCCCTTTATTCACTATCACACCACTATGGCCTATTCTGGTTTTAGCTTGTCCTGGTTTGTTCTGGTTCAGCATGGTTGATCCTGGTTTGGCGTTACCTTCTCGGTGGACTGGGCGGTACCAAAGAAGATTGGTACGAAGGCAAGCCAGATGATGCAGGTGGTGTACATGGTGAAACCAATTGGCTTTGCTTCGTTAAATGTCTCTGGGACACCGCGACTCTTCACTGCGTACACCGTACATGTTACCTAGCAACAGAAACAACACAGCTTACCTAGTAGCAAAGACAGTGTAGTCCAATACAACAATTCATACTTGTTATCTGTCAAAGATTCAATTGAATTCAATTTTATTTATATAGCGCCATATCATAACAAAGTTTTCTCAGGGCTCAATCACATGGAGCCGGTCGAGACCAACTTCCACACAAAGACCCAACGTTCCCACCATGAGCAGCACCAGGAGACAATGGCAAGGAAAACCTGAAAGAAGGCAGTCCTTGAAGTTTGTTTTATGTGAGAGTTAAAGGAAATATCCTGATCAAAGATAACTCCAAGATTCCTTACAGTGTCGCTGGGGGCCAGTGCAATGAGTCGGCTTGAGTTCTCATAATTCTCTGCATTGTTCTGCCGCAGGTCTGTCTCCTTTTGAGGGTGCCCTCTGTTCCCAGCCACTTCTTCACAAGCCAGGAGAGGAGAGGAGTCAGCCTGAGTTCATCCGTTGTCACCAAACCTGGAGAAGAGCATGTCCCAGCCTGCTAATCTTCAGGTATATCTACCAGGCATTCTGCCTTCATTGCTGACTTCCGCCCGCGTCATCCTGAGGAACCAGCTACTGAAGATACCAGACTAAATGCTGTAGCAGAAATACCCCTGTGTGTACTGAACTGAGCAAGGTGGCATTTTATTACTTATGAATTCAACTTTCATTTAAAAGAAAATCAATGTTTTATTTATTTTTTCAAAAGTGACATAGTCGAAGTTTAAATAAACACAATTGTGATCAAAATATGTTTTGAGTGACCTGCAAGCAAATGAGATCTTAAGCCAAGTCAAGTTGTCATTCCTTATGTCTTCTTTTTTTGGTTGGGTTCTCTGTAACAACATGACAGTGATGGAATAGAAAGTAATGTATAGGTGAAGAAATGGAGGAAGATAAGGGGAGTAATAGAGGCAGGATTTATATCTGGAGGTAGACACTATGCACCAGAAGGGAAGAGTCATTCTTTTGCTTTTAACTTTATGATTTAGTTTTTTCTTCCCATGTCCTATTCAGCCAGACAGATATGGTGGGATTGGTTTACTGTGTGGGAAAGATAAGGTCCCTAAAATGAACAAGAACGCAAAATGATTGGGTTGAAGAAGTAAAGGTATGAGGAGATTTGTAAACGAGGATTAGATAGTAAGGCAAGTAACTGTATGTAGGAAAATGATAGGTAATGAAACCTGCAACAGCGGAGCAGAGTATAAAAATGGTTGTGACAGGGTGATATCAGGAGGTTCACAAGGTTTAATTCTGGAAGAGCTCAATAATAATCTCAGAAGTGATGCTCCTATAGTGAGAGTTGGAAGGGTGATTAAAAAGGGACATGAAATTAAATAGAGTTGACACTCAAGGAAAGTGCACAATGAAGAAGAAAAATAAGCATGAGGAGTATATCATGCAGAAGTGGTTAGGATTGTTAAGCAGAAATGAAAGCTTGGGCAGGAGGAAGAAGGTGGATAACTGCTTAAGAAACTGCAAATCACTTTTAACCTCCTAACCAGCTGTAGCATTTATTACAACAAATACAGTTTGTTCCATTATGGTGGTCTCCAACTTTCAATTGAGTTTGCAGAAAGCTCTTAGCGACGATGAGAGGGACGACGACATATGTATTGTGGTGTAAAGATGCATAGAATAAACTAGGCCCAGCCCTCATGGGTCTTACAACACCATGCCACAATGAATGGATGTAAACTTGATCCAGGAAGCATACATAATCAAACACTACCAGAAATCTTGCCTTCTTTTTTGTACTTTTGAGGTTTTACTTTGTGGCATCACCCAGCACCCAACTGTTCTCGTTTAAAACCTGAATTATTGCTCATTATTGCACTTAAAGCTGCACTCGCTGTTTTCGACACTGAACCAGAGAACTCCCTGTGGAGTGGAAGGGTTGCTTGTAAGGGTTCTGTTCTGTCTCTTATTTTGTCTGCTTTGTTTTTCTGCCCTCCAGTGGTCATAATTGCTTAATGCAGATTTAATAACATTTATATTATGAAATGTTTGTTGAATCATGTTGTGCACCACTTGTTAATGTGAAACCATCTACTTTGATATCATTGACTGAAGATTTTAACCCATATATAAAGAAGCACAGCAATGATTTTTCAGCTCCATGAAATTTATATTAATTTGACACTAAATTAGACCCCCAAAATGTAACTAAATAAACAAATCACCACACATTCAAAGCAAATAATCTGACAGAACAGTGCCACAGTGGTCCAGAGGAGGAATCAGTAGGTGTTCAATGATTATGTTACAGACCACAAAGACAGCTGAGCAAAAGAAACCTGTAAATATGGGATGGGATGACTGAGGTGTAGTACAACATCTGAACACTTGGGGCTTATACAACATTCCAGAGGTATTTTCTCTTTGATTTATAATAGAATCCTGGACGTTGCAGCTAAGTAAGGCCGAGTGGGAGGAGGATTTCCATATGACTTTTAAAGGCCACGAATGATGATCAATATGTAAAGAGGCTCAGTTTGTGTTTTACACAGTCGTCACAAGCTGTTTAATATCATTAATAGAACTTACTTTGAACCAGAGAGACTTCACAGGGTTTCAGTTAAACTGAGACAGGGTTAATCACTCTATTATCATTATCAAACAAACTAGTGTCACTCTCAGCATGTGAGTAAATTTCCTTTCATTATATATCTTTTTTCAGGGATCATTGTTTTTGTGTCTTATATTCATGGCCTATATCCACCAATCTCCCTAGTGCATTTACTCCCTAAATATAGAAACATGGGAATTCCGTTGTAGGTTTTTGTCTTGCCTACATCATCCAGTCCACCAGGTGCCGGTAATAAAGCTGTACGCTGGTTTACCGACAACAAGTCCAGGATAAAGAAGTGAGCAAACCAGGAAGTGGTAGCAGCGCTGGAAGCCGGACGGTAGCGCTGCTCGTACCTGCGCTCCAGAAAGCGCTGTGTTGCGTGGAACAATCCTCTCTAGTGTGTCCAAAATGTCTAAAAATACGGTCTCCGCCCGTTTCAGAAAAGTAGACGTTGATGAATACGACGAGAACAAGTTTGTGGACGAGGAAGACGGAGGAGAGAACCAGGGTGGTCCAGACGAAGCAGAAGTGGACGCTTTGCTCAGACAATATCCTTTAAGTCCAAGTGGATCCACTGTGCACCAGCACCGCTGTTCAGACACGGGCACCGGGCTCAGCACCCTGCTGGCACCACGTTGTCTCGGGATTGTATTGTTACATTGCCCTGGAGTTGTGTGCGACATGGGGGACGTGTATCTGGTGGAATGTGCAGCTGACACACAACCGTGCGCGTTTCCGGGTGTTCACGGGAGGGTGTGGTCGCTTACTTTGGAAGCTGTCATTGAAACTGATCGATCGATGACGTTAGAGTTTAAACCAGACTTTACGCGTGCGTGTGTGTGCGTGTGTGTGTGTGTGTGTGTGTGTGTGTGTTGTAGGACACCAGGGCACTTGACACAGCAGGGTTATGAATAATTAACCATGTTAATGACACCACTGTAAACCAGCTGTCATACATTAACTTTGGAGAAATTAGAAAGAAAACAAGCCTAAGTAAATTTAATTTAAATAAGATTATCCGGAACCTGAGCTGCAGGGTGTGAAAGCCCAATGTGATGAAAATAGATCCTGCAAGTCATTACAATGAGGAACCTCAAAATACTTAGTATCTACACATACTGACTTCTCTATCTCGAAATAATGTTGTAGAGTCTCAAAATAACCAACAGCTTTCTCAAAATAATGGCTCATCTATCTTGAAATAATCACATAGTATCTGAAAATAATGACAAGCTTTCTCATTATTTTGAGATACTAAGTGATCATTTTGAGAAAGTTACTCATTATAATGATGTACAGGATGATTTTATTTGTCATATTTGCAGAAATGGGCTTGTTTCTAATTATTGTACAAATTAAATATGCAAGCTTAACATGAACATGAGCTGATATTTTAGATTTGACTTTATTTTTACATAATAATCCAAACGAATACAATAATAGTCCTAAAGTACTGGACATTTTTAAATCGTCTAGTGAGAAGCAAACCAGGACTGTATGTTGTGACAGGGCACATTCTGATTTCACATTTTTAATAAGAAACATTTTTAGTTTTTCTAATCTTTAAAGTAGAATCTTCTTCGTGTTTAAGCTCCTTTGCTGTATTCACTTTCCAATCCCTTCCCAGGTGGGCTTTTATTGTGCAACATAATGCAAAGTTTTTCTGTTGACAGTAGCTTGAAAACACAGCAAATTAGACTTCATCCAAACTAACGAGTCAGTACTTCCGTTAAAAAACACAACACAGTGACAAGTATTGAACATTATGTTGTACTGGTGAAATAATTCTGTAATAATAACGCCTCCCTTTTATTTGAGAAGCTGTAGGACAGGTTACACTCAGCGTTAACAGAGATCACATTTAATAAAAAGGTTTACTGTTGACTAATTCCATTTACCGCCTTGCCTTGTTACATTAAAAGTCAGAAATGTAGATGCTTCCAGTCCTTCAAAATGACTTAAGAACACACAAATATAAATATGTGGTGCTTCTCAGGAGAAGGCTAGATGAGGAATGTTCCCTCGTTCTATGGTGACAGTGAAGAAAACCGTTTATTTTCTCTGTCCTGTAGAATTGTGTAGTCCTTGACTGTTGTTTTCCAAGGGGAACCTGAATGCAGCTCTCCATGCTGTGCTGAAGAATCCTCCATTCAACACCAAGAACCAGAATGCCAAGGTATCAGCTGTAATTCAGTATTCTAAATAAAGTCAAGATTTGCCCTGATGATAGTTTTATCACCGTTGAGTGGCAGCTTTTAATAGCTCTGTGCATGAGAACGGGGCAGAAGCACAGAAAGAACTAAGAGATGAGCTGCATAATCAAAACAGGAGATTCCCATTCATGAACCTTTTAACATAGTGGGGTAGAATAAATGAAATATGACATTCTTCTGAATCATCATGTACGTAGAATTTTGGATTGTCTAACTTATAAATATGAACTTAGATGGGATATTTAAACATAGCTGGCACCTGTACTTTTTCCTATTTTTATCCTAATTCTATTTTTAAATTCACACTAAAGTTTGTCATTGCTCAGTTCAGTTGTCCTCTCCAGCTCTTTAATCTCCCAGTCACTTTTGGGATTGTGACGTTGATGGCCTTATAATTGCATGTCTTTTCAGTTTTCATGCAGTCCATATTTTTCTAATTGAAATTCCTGTTTAAAGTTAATTTCTAGATCACATGCTGACATTAAGGACACACCGGGGTTAATCTATGGAGACCAAAACAAAAGCTTTGAGATGTGTGTGTATTGAGAAGCTTCAGTTGGGAAAGTCATACAGCTACGTGTGTGTGTGTGTGTATGTCTCTGATTGTGTGTCTCTCTGTGTGTGTAGGAGCGAGCAGAGCTGCTGGTGGTCAGAGTGCTGAGCAGTTTTAAGAGCAGTGACATAGAGAAGGCTGTGGGCTCACTGGACAGAGCTGCAGTGGACCTGCTGATGAAATACATCTACAGAGGCTTTGAGAAACCCTCTGACAACAGCAGCGCTGTGCTGCTGCAGTGGCACGAAAAGGTAAGGAGTTACTCATGAAGGCTTTTTAGATTAACAAGCTATCTTATTGAAGTTGAGGCAGTGTCATAAGAGCATAAGTACACATACTGCCGTATATATGTGTGTGTGTGTATATATTTGATATATGAAACAAACATCATCTAAACTTATTTAGAAGTGGAAATGAAGGTGTTCACACACGAAATGTTCATTCATTGGCTTAGTAACACGAGCCACTATGGTGAGAACTTTCTAATGCTGGTATTTGCAGTGGCCCATGTGTAGTGGAGTCCCTGAAACTCCAGTTGCAGCAATTCAAGTGGAGAGTTGAATGATCTAAGTGAAAAGAGTGGTGACCACACGGATAAATGTTAAGTCCATGTTAAACAAACGTTTCTCAAACTGGAGGGGACTATTTTCAGCAGCGGATGAATCAACATTTGGTGCTCTAGTGAACATTTGGGGCAGCAGGACGGTGTATTAAGTCAAAGAAAACTACAGTGTGTTTATTGTAATGAAGAAACATGTCCCAAAGTGTGGCTCATTAATGGACAACAAGGGAGCTTGGTAGCACAGAGGAAGAACATATCGTGCCTTTACGTTTCCCAGTTTACCTTAATCAGTGCATCGATTAGCATACTGGCTAGCTAACAACACCACTAATCAGAGACACATCATCATAATCACGCTAACAACACAGTTGGGAGTTGGTGGTTATGAAAGAGGCACGTTGGGAAAAGTAAGGTTGCAGATACATCAGGCTTTGATACATTGCCGTAGGACTTAATCTGTAATTAATGAAGTGTTTTTCTCTACTGTCTGCTACAGTACACTAGACCTGACCTCTGTCTTTAATGTGCGTCTGTGTGTTTGTGTGTCCACAGACTCTGGCGGTGGGAGGAGTGGGCTCTATAGTTAGAGTCCTGACTGCCAGGAAGACCGTCTGATCGTCCCAGAACCCACAGAGAGCATCTGTTAACAGACATTAGTTAATAATCTGGCCAAACACAACATCACTGATGCTGAGTACAGGAGCAAGCCTCTGCTTTTTCTGGACCTGATTCCTGTCTCTTTTTCTACTGAAGCTGAGTGTCTTCCTGGTGCAGTTCTTTCCTCTTTTCGTTACCTGCCTTCACTATTTTCAGTGGCACCTCTGGGACTTAGAAGTGCTGGCAGTCAGGCGGGGAGGTGCTGGCACCTCACACGGTCTGTTTGCCAGCCATGCAGAGAGAACACGTTTCAGACGCCTCACTCAGACACTTCTCTCCAAGGCTCCTTTCTTACTGCTTCACAGCTGCTCACTGTAACATCTCTACCCCTCCACTCCACTTCTTCCTTCTCTGAATTCTGTGTCATTCACTTTGAGGAAATGGAAAAGATTATTTTTGGATGGAGCGTCATAGGCTGGTGACCTATGCAGGGTGTTTCCCTGCTCTTTGTCCAGTGCAGGCTGGGGGTAAAGTTCTTTTCCCCTTATTCTAACTTTGTGAACATCTTCAATCATTGACTTTGTTTTTTCTACTTACACCACATTGTTGCATGTAGCCTGGCTTACAGGTTATACTGCTTATGGTTTTTTTATATATGGAATAAACGACAAAAACAAAGCACTAAACCTGGTTATCAACTGATTACTTTCCTGTCCTTTCTCAAATACACATTTTGTTTGTTTAAGGTCATAAATGTAACCTTTCCTTATTTTCTATATATGTATATATTTCTATGTATATCACTTTAAACTTGTCTATAATTTATTAAAGCCATAAGAAAATGCATGCCTACGCTACTAGCTAGGCACAAAATAGGTTATATATGATTTTGCGTGGTATAGACCAGCAACGATTAGTCAATGAATTGACAGAAGGTTAATTAGTAACTTTGATTATTTCCAAGAGAAAATACAGAATATATCATAGTTCCAGCCATGGTGGTTAGACAAAACCAGACATTTGAGGTCATCATCTTGGGCTCGAGGAGATTGTGATGAGCTTTCTTTTACAGCTGTTTTACTGGCAACACAGTTCATTCAGGAATTGTTGCTTGCAGCACATTTTTCATGAGCTTATGAAAGGGAAAGGGAAGCAACGGTCACACCATTCCATGTTGCATTTTTTGACTTGTGATTTCTAAACTACCAAATAAAATGAAGACCTGTAGCTTCTGTTATTGTATGAAATGGTGACTAAAAGACTGATTTATATGTAAATTAGCAGAATATATGTAATAATTTAGCTTATACTCCATGCAATGGTAATCAGGAATAATTCATTATTAATTATTGCAACTAACAATTACCCAAAATCCCTTGTGCACCATATGCGCATTAAAGGGTTTTAAAACACTGGGTTGTTTAGTACTAGTTATTACAGAAAAAGAAAAACGGATCAGTGTCACGTTATAACGTAAGTTTATTGTTATAAGATGTTTTCCACCTTATATTTTCATGTTATTGCGATATATAAACTTCACATTGACTATCACATTGTATAATATATACTATAATATGTACTATAATAGTACATATATATACACTGATCAGCCATAACATTTCGGCCACTGACGGGTGACGGGTATATTGTTGGATAAATTAGGCAGGAAGTAAGCTTTTTGTCTTTGAAGTTGATGTGTTGGAAGCCGGACAAATGTGCAAGCATAAGGATGTGAGCGACAGACAACTGGATCACCGCATCTCCAACACTGCAGCTCTTGTGGGGAGTTCCTGATCTGCAGTGGTCAGAACCGACCAAAAGTGGTCCAAGGAAGGAAAACCATCAGCAGAGTCATGGGCGGCCGAGGCTCATTGATGCACGAGGGGAGCGAAGGCTGGCCCTTGTGGTCCGACCCAACAGAAGAGCTGCTGTAGCTCAAACTGATGAAAAGGTAAATGCTGGTTCTGATAGAAACTCTCCAGATCTCAATCCAGTTGAGCATTTGTGGGATGTGCTGGACAAACAAGTCCGATCCACGGAGGCCCCACCTCTCAATTTACAGGACTTAAAGGATCTGCTGCTAACATCTGGGTGCCAGACACCAGCAAACCTTCAGAGGTCACTTTTATCTTTCACATTAGAACGTGATAATTAGTATGTTGTTATAAGGTGATAATTCACTTTTCACGTTATAAAATGACACTGATCCGTTTGTCTTTTTCTGACGTGACAGTTATACACTTCAAGAGGGTATGAATGGAATTAAAGATACTGTGCCACACGTCTGTGGGAGACGTGTCTGCTAACAGATACTAAGAAATGATCATACAGACACATAAAAACTAACATCACTGAAATCCATTTCATGTTAATAAGAACATTTTCCCAATACTGATATGTAGCATGATAGGGCAAATGTATGCATACATGGATGCATACATTTGCCATATCACAAGTCACATGTAACTACTATCTACTGTAAGCCCAGTTCTACACAGGATGTAGGTCTGTGAACAAACCCATTTCCTAATCAAAAGTTTCTCTATGGAACACACCTCAGTAAATATAATCATTAAAAAACTACTAAAGAAATGGGAACTCTGAAATAACTTCACATTATAGTGTATGTCTGCTGAGTATATTTAATCCACATTTACTTTTTGTTCTTTATCCAGTTTGACAATGTCTCTACACGCGGTCTTACAAACTCACTATAATATGGAAAGGTAGAACTGAGACATATAAGACTTGAATTACTGTATTCCAAAGTGATAAAACAAACTATCTAAAGATATAGTTTCTCTAGATGGCATTGCCCTGGCCTCCAGCGACACTGTAAGGAATCTTGGAGTTATCTTTGCTCAGGATATTTCCTTTAACTCTCACATAAAACAAACTTTTTTTTTTTTATCCCGATAATATGGAGTTGCAATAAGTCTCTTAAGACCAAGTCAATAAGCACCAATAACTCTCTTAAGACTCTTCAGCTGATCCGGAACGCTGCAGCACGTTTACTGACAAGAACCAGGAAAAGGGATCATATTTCTCCAGTATTAGCTTCTCTACACTGCATCCCTGTAAAATGTAGAATAGAATTTAAAATCCTTCTCCTCACCTTCAAAGCGCTTAATGGTCAGGCACCATCATATCTCAAAGAGCTCATAGTACCTTATCACCCTACTAGAGCACTGCGCTCTCAGAATGCAGGTTCCTTGTGGT
>JAVQJD010056383.1:0-10609 GCA_036023655.1 Nannoperca australis
ATCTCTGTGCACAAACACACAACCGCAGCAAAGACGATGAGAGAAACAAAAAAGAGCTGGCGTGAGCCCACAAAGTGATATATATATATATATATATATATATATATATATATATATCATTTTTGACAGCAAAAGGACTGAAACTGAGAATTTCCCCACTAATAAAGTAGCCACAGATTTTTGGTAAAGTAACAGTTGAGAAATAATGGAAGTTGGCCTTACAGTACAGAGCTTTTATACCTTCCAGAAAATACTTCTAGTTCGCATAATGAGGGAAGTTTTGATGACAGAAGAAATGCAAGACCACGCAGAAACTGATGAGAGACGGAAAATGAAACAAAGAGCTGATTTGCTCAAGTGTGTTTGTGTAGTGATATCTATTTTTAAAAATGCTTGAAAATAAACACCTGATGATGCATTAAACAACTCCCAGAGACAGTTTAGGACAAGGACTGCATAAATTCAATCAAAATGAGTGTCTGTAAGTACGACAAGAATCTCACTGCAATCCACACAGAGCTCTGCATCACGCAAGGTACTCCCAAGATGCTTCATGTTTTTAAATGTGAGGTGTGAGAAAGCTGGGGACAGACACCCTGCGTGGAAATGCTGCAACCCCTCAGGAGGTCTGTAGCCCTTCCAGCTAGCGGTGCACGTATACAAGACAACAACACCCAGTAACCAGAAACCGTCAGTTGATGCTTTTAACGCTGTTTTTTGTGTGTCAGCGGATCTGACTGGTGTGACATGAAAACAATCTTTAGCATCAGACCTGTAAGATATCTAACTAACATATAGGTATTATACTAAAGAATAAACACATGTTCAGGTCGGTCTTGCCACAATCACCAAATGATTAGAAACTAAATGGTTTCTACCTCAGCTGACTGATGACAGAAGGATATCCGAGCCATTATTTCCCAGAAGGCAGCCTGACTGCTGGTTAACAGGGGAAGTTTGGGGTAGTGGGTAGGTCACCCAGAGGGTTCCTACCGTCAGTATAAATAAGAGGAAACTTCAGAGACAGCTCACCAGTGATTCTACCCCATACGCTGGAATGGACAGCGTCTGAAAGATAGGGTTTATTTAACTCTGGAGCTGTGTCTTGAGAGGAAGTCTGTCAGGAAAGTGTGTTCGGCGGCGTCTCTTTCCAGTAGACGTATATATATATATATATATATATAGCCGGCCAGCTGCTCTGATGTGCAGGATGTCTCGAAATAAAATGCTGCAGTTTTCCACAGGAGCTCTGCTTCTTCTCCTGCCCTGGTTTGGTGGATTGGTCCTTGGAGAGCTCAGCGAAGGCTTCTCCCAGTGCCTCGATTTCTTCTACAACAATTCTCCCCCGCAGCGTATGAATGCAGCAGAATACCAGCCAATATGCCAGCGCTACAAGAACCAGTACCACTTTGCCAGCCTGTACCGTCGTCAGCACCGCGCCCCATTGTACTCTGCGTACATACTCAGTCCTGCAAATGGAAAACGGCCCAAGACCCCCTGGATGTATGAACCACAGGTAAGGAGAAAAACAGTATGTGCCGTTCAAGAGCAGCTATTTTCTTTAAAGACTAACTGTACTCTGTTGGGCGTTAACTGTTTTAGAGAGGTGTTGATTCAACTTTCATTTTGGAGGTTTCAGTTTGCGATTCTGTATTGTATTGTGTTATACATATATACACACACATTAGTTCTATTATTCTGTCCAACCTATTTATATCAATTAGAGCAGGCTAAATAATAGGAACCTCTCTATGTAACAATGCAATTCAACGGCACCACAAACTAGTTCGATCAACACTTCTCTAAAACAGTTTCAACAAAAACTGATCATTAACCATCATGCCGGGAGAATTTATTACATATTATTGTATTAGACTGCATTAGTTTTATCTGGGTGTACTTAATTAACTAGAGACTGAGTGTATTCTGCGAAAAACTGAAGAAAATTGTGTTCTGACAAGTAAAGCCAAGCTCTACATCTTTTGATTGTTATTCTACAACAACTTCTTATTCTTTTAAAGCTTTATGATAAAGTTAAGTGTGTCTAAAAAGACAAAGGTTTTGCAAATACACAACAATTCTGAATTTCCTAATGGAAGAATTTGGTTTTAAGGCTACAAGAGACGATGTGACAGGGAAAACTACAGGTTTGTGTTTAATTGAAGAGGAATTGTGGTCAATGTGTGACTGGTGCGATGAAGATTTTGCCAGAAGAGCCCTCTGTCGAACTGTAAAAATAAAAATGCTGTCACAAAGCAAGGAAAGTTACATTTCATAAGTTTCATTTACATTTTTCTTTTGCAAAACTACATGAGTCAGTGAATCTGTGACACACCCATTCAAAGTACAGACTTAGACATGACTGTTCAACTCACACAGTATAAAGGATCAATAGGCAGCAAAATACTCTTTTTGTAGCTTCTAAACTGTGATCTGCCCTTCTCTCTCTTTGTCATGAAGTTAGCGTTTTCCCGTGCCAGCTCAGAGATGAAACACTTCCAAACCCCCGTGGACCAGAATGTGATTGAGAGCCAGGCGGTGCTTCAGGACTACAAGTACTCCAACTACACCAAAGGCCACCTCAATCCCAGCCTGCACCAGAAGACTAAAGAAGACCGCCAGGCCACGTTCACCCTGACAAACATCGTCCCTCAGCGAGCAGGCTCCAACTCCGGCCCCTGGAACAGCCTGGAGAACGAGGTGTTAAGTAAATTCAAGGCTTTCTGCAACGGGTCAATGTATGTGATCACTGGAGCCATGCCTTATAAGTCTGAAACTCGCTGGATCAATAACAGGGTGTCTGTTCCCGAGTACATGTGGTCTGCCTACTGCTGCCCATCCTACAGTGCTGACCTTCCTGCATCCGTGAAGTCCTTTTTCCCCACATATGCTGCAGTGGGAAGGAACGACCGCAACAGTGGAGAGGAGATTGTGCCGGTTAATAGAAATGCGACGGCCTCGGTAAGGGGGTATGACGTGAGGCGGATGTCTTTGGAGACGCTGGAGGCCATCCTGACACACAGGCTGGCCACGCCCATAAGCCTGTTTCATGAGCAGTGTCAGTAGCAAAGGTGAAAAGCTTCAGTTACTTGTTGAAATGTCAACTGCTATGCTATTCTGCACTGCAGTAGTCACCACATGCAGCAGATCTCGCCCGGGTCTTTACCAGAGTCCCCTGCTGCCTAACTCTCTCTTTAATTACTGAATGATTAACCAGGACATTGTGATTATCTCGTGATGGTTTGAAATAATTTTTCTGATAAGGGTTTTTAAATAAATATTTTCTATCTTGTTTATGTCATCATATAACATGTTCATAACTGACCCCATGATTTTACCAATAAAACAAGACCAAAATGGGTGAAGAGCCTTCTGATGATGCAAATGCGAACACATCCCCCCCAAAAATGGTTGCACATATCACATTGGGTACTCTGCGAACATACACGGTCCTGGTGGATGGTCCGGTCTCAAGCCCCAGCTGGATGTATGAACCACTGCATGACAGGGAAGAGCAGCCATTATGTTTTAGGACTAACTGTGGTGTGACTGTCAGATTGTTTTATTTTCATTAGTTGTTACCTTGGCAACAACGACCCCCCCGCATGGAAAACTATGTGGCTCCAGACAGGCTGAGTGATAATTTAAATGAACTATTTATTTACGAATATGCTACATTTAAGCAAAAAAATGAAAAAAAGGTTATCTTATCATTCAGATTATCACTCTCCAATCCCATCACATTTATATGAATTGTTACATAAATGTCAATTGGACATTTAGATTTTTTATGTGTAGGCTTTTTGGAAAATGTATATTACTATACCATATTGCCCAATAACATCTACGTTTAATGCAGCACTTCTAATATTACAGATTTAATAATAACACGCGATACTGTTAAACTTTATTCACTTATGAGAGGTAGGTAGATGGAAAGACATCCTCATCACTAACTTCTGGAAATTTAAACTACTTAAAACCTTTTTTACAATGGCAGTTGCATTTCATTGCAATAGTCTTTGGTACATGTAGCGCAGTGACCTTTTCACCAGCCTTAAATTTGGACGTTTGGGTAATTACAGTAAAGTATAGTTTTGAATAGTTAGTCTGGTTGTTTCAAACCTTTTTTATTTTTAGACTACATCTTAAACAACCTTCAACTTATAGCCATGCAAGATCAGCATGCATTTTGTCTACTCCTTTTCTTACTGGATAAATGTATTTGCATGTACAGTGAGTGTAAATGTACAGAGTCAGTAACAATGCAGAAACGCTTAAGTTCCTTATTGAATCGATTCTTGGAACATACTATGTTTATAAATAAGGTGGGATTGTGAAAAAAAAAAAAGTATTTAACGGTCTTCTCCCGGTTCCTCATAAGCACATACACACTTTAATTACATTAACATTTCAAATAAAAATTGGATGCCGATCATTTTTTCCCCCTTTCCCTGTTGATGTCAATTCTGACTATCTTATAAGATTTAAATGGGTGAAAAGAGGATCCGTCTGATGTTGATGTTGCTAACCAAAAGTTCCCCTCAGTCTTTATAAACTCTCAGTTAAGAGTTGATTTAAAGTTAAAGTTGAATTTGATGATTTGGCTAAATTAATATTTTCCCCTCTTGTCAATGTCATTGAAACATGTTAAAACAGGATTTTCCCAATAAGATCAAGTGGAAGAAATAAAGACCCTTCTGGTTTATAAAAATGTGTTTTTTAATGATCTAACCACAGATATATTTTCAGAATAAAAGCCATTGGTTTTAACTTGAGTTCATTGTTAATACAAATATATACATGTACATTTAATTGCTCATCATGAGACGGGAGGAGGCATTTTATGTTACTAACTGGACACCAGGTGGTTGATTTTGGCTGCACCCAAAGCAAAAATAGCAGACTGGCTGCATGCTCACTCTACCCAGAATTTGACTTCACCTCCGAAATCTATAGGACTGTGGTAATTCGCCATCATGCAACAGCAGGACCACATCTGATTTATTGAGCCTGCCAAGGTCAGGGGAACTGGTGAATCCCAAATGTGATACTCTTTTACCCGCTGAATTGCCCGTTCAACAAAAATACAGAGTCTGGTCTGGGTCCTCTCAGTTCCCTTTGTTTGGTGCTTGAAAGGTGAGATGATCAATTTGGCTCCAACATCCTCCAACAGCTTCCCAGTGAGGAAGCCCTTTTCTGCCATAACTTCATCCCCTGGCTCCAGTAGCTCCAAGATTCCAGACTGCCTTGTCAACTCCTTGTCAGAGATTGCGCCAGTGAATAATTTGGATGCAAAAGTGATTGCACCACAGGGCGCGACTCCAATCAATGATTTGAAGGTGATGTAGTTCTTGTGTGTGGCGAATCTTTCAGAGTGCATGGTAATTGCCTCTGGGCTCTCGCATCTCAACTCTATGGAGTCCACAATGACCCTCACGTTTGGGCTGTACTTCTTGAATTTCACAGGCATTGTTTGCCTCACCTGCCCCCGTGTCATCCAGATTTGAACGGATCCCAACACAAGGTACAAGTAATTGGACCATGTGATTAAAATACCACTCACTGTAGAAGTGGTCACGCCAAATATCTCTGCCAATTCTCTCTCCCTAAGGCCAGCAGCGACACGTAGGCAAAACATGAAGAACTCATCAATAAGCTGTAGTGTACGTTCTGAGCTTGGCCCCTCTACAGTGGCATTTCCATTCATCCTTGCTTTAGACCAGTACGCAATCCTAGATTCAGAGGGCTCAACTGATCTCCAGAAAACAAAAAAGATGTGTCTGGATGAGAACCTTGTGAAATACCTGAAGTCTTCATCAGACAGGCACCATCTGTCCAGGAGGGTAAGGCATGGCACCGGCTCCTCCATCTCCTGTGCCTCATCAAGTGCACCTAATTAAATAAAAGCAAATAGTAAAATCATTTTTATGTTAATAAATTGCACTTAAAAAAGCTAAATAAATGTTTTGAAATCAAACTTCCAGGTTTAAATATTACATACTCCGCTAATATTTATTCATTTGGTAAATTACTTTTATCTATGAATTCATAGTAAAACCAGTTAGAAAATCACTGTAAATGCAAAATGTACTCAGGTCAACAAGCAAAAAGACCCATCACACATCAGATTTCCTAGATTTTCTGGAAACCTAAATGGAGGCTAGATTAACTTTTCTTATATCTATTTCAGGTGTTAAACCTCACATGCCATTATTAAATACCAGCAATTGAAAAGTAACGTTAGGACATTCATTTCACAAACATGTATTTTAAATTGACAAAACCCCAGCCTCAACATTAGCTTGACTGCTAGCATAATGCTAGACGCTGCTTTATATTGGAAACACTAGGTTGTCATGTTTTTGAAAAATGGTGTTAGATACATCTACTGTGTTAGTTCTACTATAATGGACTCTCTGAGACTCCTGTGGACACGTTAGCAACATGCTACACCCACCCGGTAGAGGACGGTAGTCGTAGTCGTGTTCCCGCAACAGAAATGCTGCATCTATAACCTTCGTTTTAAAGTCCGCCGCTCCCTCCACAACAAAACCCCTTCCCTTTGCCACGTGTGTCTGGTGTGGTTCATCGTCTCCCCAGTTATTCCAATAAAATCTGGAAGGGACAGTCTGCAGTTTCAGATATTTGCGACCGGACTCTGGGTGAGACAGGACTTCATCCTCCTGAAAGTGAAACGCGCACACAAAAGTACTGCCTTTCTTCACAGTAAATCCTTTCCCCTCTTCTCTTCTTATGGACAAAATCCATCTCCTTTTTAAATGTTCGTCGGTGGGAAAGCTGTGAAACGACAAATAAGGTTGTTTCTTTTTAGAATGGGAACAAAAAGGGACACAACACGTCTGGCTGCTTCTAGACTCCGCCATTGTTTTGAGTGTGTGGTAAGATTGCTCCGCGACCGGAAGAGATTCAGCCCAACATCGTTTTCTTCTTCTTCTTCTCCTTCCTGTTACACGGCGGTTGGCATCCATCTTATTGGTGCATTACCGCCACCTTCTGCTCGGAAGTGTCGAACAGACAGACTTACTACAATTATATCCCTTTAACAAAGACCCCCCAAAAATAAATATAAAAATAAAAACATACACAGACCAACCTAGTCCTCCTTTAAGCCCTAACAACGCCTGCTGCCCGTTTTCCCTATCATGCTCTGTGCTTTCTCACTCATACTCAGTACTCCACTTAAGGTGAATTGCTGCACCCCTAATTCCCTCAGCGTATTCATCACCCTCTCTTTGTGCTCCCCATACCTCCTACAGTTCAGAACTACACGTGTGCTCTACGACTCCTCTTCCTGACATCCTTCACAACAAATTCCCCCCGTCCTACAGTGACTGCCTTCCCGAGTCTGTGAAACCTTTTTTCCCCACACATATGCTGCAGTGGGAAGAAATGACCCCAACAGTGGAGAGGAGATTGTGCTGGTGGATCCCAAAGTGTATCCCAACATTCGAGGCTATGAGGTGAGGCGGATGTCCTAAGAGAACCCAGAGGGCGTCTTGAATCAGTCTGTTTAAAGGGCAGTGTAAGTAACAAAGGGTGAGTTAACTTCCCTGCACACAGGTAATCTATCATAGCCAGTTGTCACCAAGTGCAGCCCCCCCAAGTACAAGTTATTATTTCCCTCTTATCAATGTGATGTTGTCGTATGTTCACTAACCCCATGACTTTCCAACAAAACAAGACTGAAATGGGTGAAGAGCCTTCACGATGAATTGAAATATTTATTTCTTAGTGATATGACCAAAAACACAAACATACAAAATACCAAGCAATCAATTATATTGTCAGAAAACAAACAAACAAGGGCATCGACTTTAACATGAGCAAATTATTGATAAAAAGACAAAAATGTGCAATTTATTGAATAAATAAGTACAAGCGAGAAACGCCATATACAACTGACTTCCTGTCGACTTTGGACATTTGCCTTCTTTCTTTACTTATTTACTAGTGAGCAAGAAAGGCAACTCCATATCACTTAGAATAAAATTAGCATCTACCAGCTCATCACCTAAATTCTTCCACATTCAATTAAAAACCTGCTTTTTCTTCCCAGTTCCATCGGAGAGGTTTCTAAAAACACTGGTGGTTTTTCAGTTGCTCCACATCACTGAAGCCACTTCCGCAGTTGGAGCACTGGAGCGTCGCCTTTTCGCTGTTGTGTATGAGCTGGTGTCTCTTTAAGTACTCCACGCGGCTGAACCGCTTCCCACACGCTTCGCACCCGTAGGGACGCTCACCCGTGTGAATCCGCTGGTGCCGTTCCAAATTGCCCAGGCGACTGAAGGTGCGTCCACATTGAGGGCAGCGGTGCGGCCTCTCGCCCGTGTGCACCAGGTGGTGCCGTTCCAGCGAGCGCGAGTGTGTGAAGCGCTTCCCGCAGACCTCGCAGCAGTGCGGCCGCTCGGCAGCGCAGGCGCACTCGTGGTTCTTAAGCGCCCAAACGTGGCTGAACGTGTTGCCGCAGTGGGCACAGGGGAAAAGACTGTCCTCCGCTCCGCTGCTCTGTAACTGAGAGCCTCCGAGTGGACAGGGGTGCTCCTCCACCTCAGCCTCTGAGGTGAAGCCTCCTCCGCACTGCGGGCAGAAGTGAAGCAGGTCCCTGCCACCCTCCTCTTCCCCTCCACTCTCGCCGACACTCCCTGGAGCGGACAGGTGGGGCAGGTGCTCGGACTCCCCCGGCTCCACCACGTCCTCTCCAGCCATGACTGCGGCCGAGTCGCTCTCTCGCAGCTTCTTCGACCAGCCTAACCTCAGCTCCACCCCCCCAACCACTCCAGCCCTGACAGGGTCCTTCAGCCTGCCTTGACCCGTCTGCTCCTCTCTCTGCAGGGTGGGGGGCTGTGGCTCCAGCTCTCCGTCCTGCTCCATGCCATCAAGTCCAATGTACTTGGGGGCCAGGCTGATCTTGCTGACTCGCACTACCTCCGGGTCAGGGCTGACGGGCTGGGAAGCCGTCATGGCAGCCTGCTCGCGGCCTCTCTCGGCCCTCAGCGCGGACTCCAGGCCCCTCAGTTCATCCATGGTCATACCTCCCTCTGATGGCTCTGTTGAGCCCACCTCCCAGTCCTCCTCCTCCTCGTCGTCGTCGTCGTCGTCGTCCTCCTCCTCCTCCTCCTCTCTCTCTCCTGGATGAAGGGTTGACGCACGATCTGACAGGTCTCCTGAGTAGGAGAGATGTGGAGGAGAAGAGAGCGAAAGCTGGCGTGAGCAATCATTGCCGCTTTCTTTCAAACTATTGGTCTCTGAACATTTCAATAACTACCCCTCCCCCAGTCAGCGCGTCCCGGGCTTATTACCTTCACTCTGGGCTCTGGAGCCAGTGAGCAGGTTCTTGTTGGGCGGGTCCATCTTCAAAGCGTCCTTGATTAGCTGGAGAGAGGCAGGTTGATAGCCCTCTGTTTGAGCAAACTGCATTGAGAAGCACAGAGAGTTCTTAGGACAAACAACTCTAGAATATGTCACTTATTGTTAGATTTGTAAACGCTTTTGTTCAACAACTCGTTAGCTTGCGTGCAGCACTCATCAAAGCCACATGTTATGACCCTATCGTACAATGCGCCTGAGAATAAAGCTGTATGATTAGTTTTATTTCTTTAAAGCTATTTCGTTAGCCATCAAAAACACCAAGAAATGACTTGACAGGGAGGCTAATAACACATTCTGCATGCTTTGAATATTTAAATATAGAAGAGAAGTGAAGAGTGGATCTGTGCCCGGCCACTTGGTCATGTTGTGGAATAGCAAACAGCTTTTCACCTCTACCGGTAGTATTTCTACCTAAAAGCTTGCTGCACTTGAGATGTGGAGAGCCGTACTCAACGGGCTCTGGAAGCGAAATATCAAATCAATAGCCTTTTCTTTATGCACTACATCTCAAATCAGTGATTTGACGGCTGAAAAACACCAGCAAAACTCTGTTTTATCTCTTTTTCTGTCTGCGTTATTTTTCCATTCTATATGAAGCTGCTGAGCAGTGCAGAGATGCTGTGCCACTTTCTCCTCCTCCTCCTCCTCCTCCTCCGAGAAAGGCCGTCTCCCTCACCTCCTCTTTGATGTTGGCCGTCTCCTCCCCCTCACCGCTGAGGCTGCCCTCCCCTTCCTCGTCCTCCACCATCCCTCCCTCATCCTCTTCATCCCTGGGGAACTGGATGAGGTACATCTCCCTGGCCTCCTTTCCCCCTCTTCCTCCTGCTCCTGCTACCATCCCCACAGCTCCTCCACTTACTCCCCCACCACCACTGCCGCCGCCACTGCCACCTCCTCCTTCCTCCCACACACCTCCAGGACAGCTCTTGCCATATGCTGCCGCCAGGCCCTTCTTTGACTTGCCTCCTGTGGAAAAGAGAGGAAGACGAGGGAAGGGTGGGAGGGAGGTGAGAGAGGAAGGAGAAAGTCAGGAGGGGCGGCGGGAGAGAGGGAGGACAGAGGGAGACAGGAAAGAGAGAGAATGAAATATGAGGGGGAGAGAGATAAGTGGGAGGAGATGGTTGGGAGGCCAGGAGAGAGAGAGATGAAGGAGAGAAGAGGGTGGAGAAGTGGGGGATGATGATGAGGAGGAGGGGATTAGAGGCAGAGGGGAACA
>JAVQJD010056384.1:0-22185 GCA_036023655.1 Nannoperca australis
GCTGGCAAGAAGGTGACACAGATAAGTCAGTCCCTCTGATGAGAATCTCTCTCGTATGAGAAGATCCACGTACTGAGCTCCACAGGATTTTCTATTGGCGACGTCATTTTCTAAGAGAATTGATTGGTCAGTAGGCTGTGATTTTATATGCATGGATCTGTTATCTCCAACATAATCTGCTCCGGAGCAGGTGACAGTTACATTTGGCATTGAAAAGAAAATGTGGTTTTGAAAACTAAACCTGACGAGAGGACGGCTGGTTCAGGAACGGTGAAGAGTGACGTTCTTCCCCGAGTACGCAGATTATACGTCAATCACAGTCCTGGCCCCTCCCCTCAAACCCCTCCTCTCCACCAAAAAAACTGACGTCATAAAAAATTAAAATAAAAAAGACTGACATGAAGAAAAGAATCCAACACTGTCATTGAAAAACACAGAATGTAAAAACGTTCAAGTTCAGGTAGTGTTTTCAAAGCCAAATGTTACCGTCACGGTTTTGGCTCCATGCAATACTTCTAATACAGGCAGCAGATGTCCAAACCAACATTAAGTAACGTTTCTATAGACGCCACTTTGCAGTCAACTGATCAATCATCGATATACAACGGTCTTTCTCAGTAGAATTAACTAGAAAAGAGGACAGAACTCACACAATTCAATTAAAATGACTGACTATAACCAAATACAGACCGGGCTTTGGACACAGCGGCGGGTGCAACGAGAATGTTTAAGCCACATGACAAGAAATGTGAGTCCACAATCACACAGTGTACAGTTTGTTCTACTCACCTGTCTGAGCGGAGCGTCACGTGACGCTGGTCTCAAAGCAGAATAGAGGCTAACTTATCCCACGGCTGCTCGAAGCTTTCAGAAGGTTTTCTGCTGAGGCTACAGAGGCCTCACACACCTCACCCAAGGGACGCAGAATCCGCTGCAGCAAGACCCACCATGAGCATTTTAGCATTTAGCATGTTAGTTAGCCAGACCCAGCGTGCACCTGTTGGTCACGCAACATCGTGGGTGTGTTTGATTTGGGTCAATTAGCGTGCTCACCGGGTGGTGCATTAAATCGGTGATTAGATGTGAAGTTTTTTTTTTTACCTGTGCCAAAGTACAATAATATTAACCTTAACCCATAATGGCTTAACTTTAATTGCATTGTTTGTGCTTATACTGTTCACTAACTGCAGGCTCCTGCACGGCTGCGACCGCTCCCCCCACACACCCCCTGACACACCCGGTCAGTGAACGTATACATTAATCACGTGTGTTTTCCAGGGCGTTTCCTCGGTGGAGCTCTGCTCTCCTGCGGCCGCAAACGCAACAGCCAGTTTATTTTTTTTTCTTCTGCTCCTTTCTGATGTTTCCACGTGACTTTGTTTTACTCTGTAACGGATGCGACTTGAAATGTAGAGAAGTCAAATACATGTGATCAAAAAGTACTTAAGTAAAAGTAAAATGAGCGATTAAAGAAAATACTCAAAAAGGTACAACTAGGTCTACACAAAGAACTCGCCTTTGTTACAGTAACGACAGGCAAATGTATTTTGTAGGCCTACTTTCCGTCCTTGCTTATTTTCCGCCGAACCGGTACTTCAACTGTTTTATTCTGATTATACTTCTGTACTTTCATTCAAGTAGGAGTTTACATGCAGGACTTTTACTTAAAATTGGGTATTTTTACATTGTTGTATTGGTACGTTTACTTAAGTAAATTATCTTTCACCATTGTAGGCTACTCTTAAATGCTTAATACAATTTAAATCAAAATTGATTTATTAAGATCATTAGGATATCAGGGCTAAAGAGGCTGTCCAAAAACTGAATCAAAGACCGGTTTTATTTCTAATAGGCTACTTTTCTCCAAGACGCGCTCTGTGCTCTCATCGAGGAGATAACGCGTCGGTAATGCGCCGAGTTGTGGAAACAACTTCTGTAATCCTTCATCATGTGACTCATAGTAATAATCACCTAATAATAAAGAGAGGCGAGTGTCGTGGTGAGACAGAGGCGGAGAAGGAGAGCAGGTCGGTCCACTAAACCTTACTAACGTACACCTCATCATCCTCCGGTAAGTGCCCCTGTAGCCCTCTTGCTGTGTTTGTTAATTGATTTATGCGTTATATTGGAAAGCAATGAAGGACCAGAAATCTATACGATCTGTGCAACTTATCACATGGGTGCAGATTACATTTACTGCGTTAGCCGACTTGTGATGTCTTAAAATGTAGTTCACGAACATTTTAGTGGCACTTTACTCAAACTTCTGTAAACTGTGCCGCTCCTGGGTCCGCGTGCATCCGTGTGAACACGCGTCGCAAACCTGCAATAAATAGGCCGGAGGTGGTGGGTCATAGAAAATCATTTGTTATTATCTGTCAATTCATTTTACAGACAAAAAACTAACGTCAACAATGGACACAGTTAATTGCAGGGCTCGGTAAATTGCTGTGACCTTCATTCATTCACTGACATCAAATATTCAAATGCAAAGCAGCCGGTGAATCACCGCCGGCAAAGCTGTGCTATAAATACGGACACAAACCAACCCGTTGTCCTCGCAGGGCCTGACAGGTGATCCTGCTGAGCGGGAGAGAAGGAGACAAGAGACGCCTTTCTGTTGGGGGAGAGAGTGACATCGTATGATGTCTGTTGTGGGCGCGCAGCCTTTCATCAAACCAATGCAGCCCACACCTTCTGTTTCGCCTGGGAACCAAAGGAGACACACACTTCCCGCGAGCGAAGTCCGACCGCTCAACACGCAAGATGCCATAAGCGTCTTTGAAATCGAGCGAGAAGGTATTTGTCTTATTTGTCTTACCATGTATAGTCATAATGCGCAAGCAAGAATCCGCTCTGCGGAAGTTTTGCTGAGTGTAAAGAAGCATCACATGGATAGAGGTCTTTGCGTAAAACCACCAGATCTGGCATCGACACATCTAATTCAATGTTTGCATTCAATTAAGTCACTGGTCAGATATAAGTTTTATTTGTCTTTTAAAGAGAATGTGTTAAACCTATATTCGATACTCAGGACACGGTTTATTGGGCAATTTGCGCCGCGTTTTGTGTGCGTAAAAGTAGTGCCAAGCGATTTTGGCGCGCGCGATTCCCTCTCAGTTTTTCTCACTCTCTTTCTCTCTCTGTCTCTCTCTCAGCATTTATCTCAGTGTCAGGTGAGTGTCCCCTCCACCTGGATGAAGTGCGTCATTTCCTCACACTGTGTCCAGACCTATCCATGGGCTGGTTTGAGGAGGGCCGGCTGGTGGCCTTTATCATCGGCTCTCTCTGGGACCAGGACAGACTCAAAACAGTAAGACACCCTGCATCTTTCCAAATCATCATTTGCCTCATATTTATATCCCATGTATGTCTGAGGTAAGTAATTACGATCTCTTACCACTTTGCTACAGGACGCACTGACTCTCCACAAGCCCTGCGGCTCCACCGTCCACATCCACATCCTCGCTGTCCATCGCACCTTCAGACAGCAGGGCAAAGGTCCCATTCTAATGTGGCGCTACCTGCAGTATCTCCGATGCCTGCCCAATGTGCGCCGAGCGGTGCTGATGTGCGAAGACCTCCTCGTTCCCTTCTACCGCAAGTCCGGCTTCAAGGTGCTGGGGCGCTGCGCCATCACCGTGGGCAGCATGACCTTCACGGAGATGTTGTACCCCATCAGCGGCCACGCGTACATGCGGCGCAACAGTGAAGCAATCCGTTTCCCTCAGCACCCCTTGACTCTGCCACTGACAAAGACTGATGAGCATGTTGATGTATGACATGGTGATTTTTGTCACTGAGATATCTGCACAGGTTGACTTCAGTTTAAAATCAGTGTTGTACTCTTTGTAGGATATTTGTTCAGTAGTTAGTGGCTGCTTACTCTGTTTGGTTGGGCGTTTTTCCTTTAATCTCAAACTGAAAGCTTGTCAATCTACCATGTGTGAAATTCTCTCATTGTGTACAATAAAAATAAGAATGTACTATATATTATATAGTATATAATATGATGTTGTTTATGTAATCGAGTTCACTTTGTATAGACTATCCTGCGTTTGTCACTCACCTGTGAGAGGAGTAGACTAGTGTGTTGAACTATATTAATGGTGTGTTGCATTTGTGGTATACATTTAAATTTGTGGCTGCACAGTAAGATGTCTCTTGTTTAGCACCTTTCTGGACTTCCCACAACTATTGATGAAGTCAGCGATCAGGCTTTAGCTGCTCAACCATGGCTCCTCCAGCTCTATTAGGGGGCTTTAGCTGTTGTAAATGTTGGTGGATTTAGAAGGGGATCCACTCATCTCTCTCTCTCTTGTCTGCAGATCCAATGCCCTTACTTAAATCTACCTGTATGCTATAGATTTTGGTTAGATGGGAGTTTGTGAAGCCCAACTTTGTATTGTGATGTTTTGTTTCATATTTGTGTCTGTTTCAGTCTCAAAATCTAAATAAAATGTTTTGTACTGTTTTTTAAGATGAAAAACAAATGTTTTTGTTTTTGTCCTCTGAGACATTTCACATTTTCTACCACAAGATAACACAAAATATAAGTCTTGTGCATGCACTGATTTACAAGTTTATCTAATCAAATATTTCCTTGAATACTTCATTATCACTGTTACTGTGCTTCTGGAGACTCAGGCCAGGCAGTGGGAAGTCTTATGCTCTTGAATGGAGCTTTAATCCATGACACAGTCACAGACTCATGTCTAATCCACTAACGTGCCGGGGTGAGCAGCTCTCATTCCTCTGAAGGACAAACTCGGCACTTAGTGGTCATTAAAAAAATGTCACCACATTGTACAGCACTGACTACAGATGCCACAAGGGTGGCAATATATGAGGACTTCATGACACAACCAAACATCACCACTGTCAGACATGGATCACAGGGCAGGATATTGATCAGGGGTATTTCATCACTGATAGCAAGCTGACATTTGAACAGAACACCTCTGTAATATGCAGAAAAAGCACACACCAACTATTTTTTCTCTCAGGAATCTATACTCTTTTGGGTTGAGACTCGTTTTATAAATCTCCCTGGTCAAGCGTACTTTGTGGAGGTCCATTTTGATCATAATGTATAAAGTTATACTTACAGACAGAAAGTTGCAGAATGAAGATAGCTCGCAGCATCACTGCTTTCAAGCTAATGCAGTCAGCTGGCATCTTTGCACCGTTGGCTGTCGGTGAAGTCTGAGCTTTATTGGAGTTTATTTCATCAGGCAGAGGATTTAAACCAACGAAGATTGAGACAAACACATGATACTGTGCATTAGTGTATGCACCTGAAAATTGTCACTGGTCCTGATATTGTCTGATGAAGAGGGGAAATTCAGGACAGTGCTCATGGAATAAGAGTGCTTTAAATACCAGTTGACATGGTATTGGCATGATTACAGAGCAGGCATACGGGAGGTTTTGTTATCATCATTTACAAAGAGTGAATTAGAGACAAATGTGCAAATGCTCATTGTCAAGGTTTAAACCATCAGCACTGCAGTCTAGTATTATGCCTATAATAATCCAGCAAAACAAAAAAGAACTGCCGATTACCATGTACACAACTCTGGCATTGGTCCAGTCAGTGCAAATGTGCAATTTGTGTTTCCACGTGCTGTATGTGATGCTGTCATGTTCTGTTTTATTTAGCAGGCTTTTTATTATGAAGGCAGTCATCAAAAATGCACTTACGTCACAACACCATGGATAGCAATAGGAGAAAGAAACATCCTAGAATCCAGAAATTGATTCCAGCCAACATATTGTACACTTTGCTGTCAAAAAATAAAGAATAAAAATTGAAATACAGAGAAAATACAGTAATATGAGGCCAACAGTACACACTGCAAGCTGGTTTTGTCATTACAGCATAATGTTTTCTAACTACTTTAAGTGAGATGACACAACCATCAGGGAACATCCTTAACCCACCCTCTAAACACAGAGTGGGGCCACTTCAGCCTCCAGACAGGCTCATGTGCAGTAATCCCACAATCCTTTCAGTCACCTGGTAATCTGGCAGGCAGACATCCCAGCATATTCCCACATCCACACCATTTACTGTAACCTCCTCCACTGTGTTGTCAGATAGGGTCTTGCAAATAATTCGACAACCAATATCACATTTTTACCCTTTCCAAGAAAAGGGGATTTTAGTACTTTGTTTACATTTTTGTGAGATGCACTAGGGCAAATAAATCTTTACACTGCTCATTTGCTGATACGTGTGCCTGCTGACAAGGTAGTGCACTCTGGCACTACATAAAGACCAGTGGGTCCTGGTCCTAATATTTTTGTTGTCTATATGCTTCCAATGTCTGAGACGTGCCTCATCCAAGTAGATCCAATGCGTTTGACCTTGTTAATCTTAACACACTACTGCTTGTATGTGTCATATTTAATCTGTATCTTTAATCCATCATTTCCAAGCATATGACTCACTGTGGTTTACAAACGTATTTTCCATGAGATACAGTATCAGATGCAGTAGATGATTCACTGTATTGTGGATCAAGTTGTTTCTAGAAATGGGAAGATATGCATCATAGGTTGTACATCCCATATATTAATATTAATGGCAAGACAAAGGGTCTACAGCCATGCTAAAAGCTCTGTTAGGCTGTACTAAGGCACAGACGTGCTTTGAGCAAAATGCTAACATCAGCATGCTAACATGTTGAAATCACAATGCTAACATGCTAAGTTTTGTCATGTATATGGATTATCATTTTCAATATTTTAGTTTAACATGTTAGCATGGTAACATTAACTAGTTAGCACTAAACACAAAGCACAGATGAGGCTGAAGGGAATGTCATTAGTTTTATTTGGTCATAAATCAAAGTATTGGACAAATTCAAATTTGGACCTGATGATGGCACTAGATGGAAAGTTAAGGTATCATCAAAGTGGTTACAAATCATCCAGATGGAGATATGAATGTGTACCAAATTTTACAACACTCAAATCAAATATCGAATATCTATCGAGGCATTTTACTCAAAACCACAAAGGCCAACCTCATGGTGGCACTAGAGACAAATTCAGGGGATCACCAAAGTCATTACTTCCTTCCTACTTCCACTGGGCAACATAAATATCTGTACCAAAAATCCATGGAAATCCATCCAGCAGTTGTTGAGACATTTCAGTTCGGACCTAAGTGGTGGAATGACTGACCAACTGACAGAGCGACATTATAAGAATGGCTAAAAAGCAGCAGTCAGAATGAAGACCATCATATGACCATCAATTTTACAATTGACGTACAATTACATTTAATTGCGAATACAAACATTGTCTACTTTATGAATTGAATTGACTTAATTTACATGCGTATGTCCTTATAACTCACCTCTTAATATTTTAAATAACAGGACAGACAAATGATTGTCAGGCTTGAGGAGTTTAATAAGAACTTATGAAGGATTTAGCTTGAGAGTGCTGAAAAACACAATTTAGCATATAAAACAAACATTACCCTTTTTTATACAGCCAACCCAAAAATAGCACTGAAATAAAAACACATCCACATGTACAGTTTCACCAAAAAGATATTTTTTCCCAGTGTTTTCAAAAAGTGTGTGATCTTTATGTGTATCAGTAAGCATTGTCATACATCCTCCTAGCTCCAGGGGCTACGACAAATAAAACATGTTTCTAGACTTTGGTGTAGGAGGAACTGAACCGATAGTTTGAGTATGATGGGGCATTTGCGACATCAGTGGAGGTTACAGGAAGCAGCAAGAGGCCTGTGCTGATGTCTTTCTTACACCGATCCATCGCCTGCTTGTAAGATATCTTCTCCTTAGTGATGGGGTCTACCAGCTCTTTTGTGAGGGAAGCCTCATCTTGCAGCTCATTAGCTGTTGTGCTGTCAATCAGATTATTGGCGAGAGCCTGTTTGACAGTGAGGCGGCCTGCTTTAGAGGGATCCACCAACCCACCGGTCAGGTACTGTGCCTCGATGTACCTCCTGGCATTTTCTTGGGGAATATACCCTTTCTGTGCTGCCTGTCCCACTGCGAGACGTTCTTTGGTCACAGGATCCTCGACTCCAGTGAAGGCCTTCTGGGCATTCAGAAGCTTGTACATATGAGCTGTGTCAATGAGACCATGTTCAGCTGCCTTGTGGACGGACAGTTTGTCCTTTTTGGCAAGATCAACTATTCCACCGGAGGCTGCTTGTGCCTCCAGCAGCTTCAGAGCTGTGTCAGCATCAATGAGTTTGCGGGTTAGGGCACTTCTCACAGACATGCGGCTTTCAGTGGTGGTGTCGATAACACCAGAGATGGGGAAATGTTCATCACCTGCTGAAGCACTGAGGTTGTTCAAACTGCCACTATGTTTAGTGTTTAGGCTGGTGTAGGAGGACCTCAGGGAGGTTGGCATGGAGTTCAAAGGAGAAGTTGGGGTGGGTTTGATGGGTGATTTTGGGGCTGTTATTGGAGGAAGGTTGGGCTTTTTGGTTTCCCCTACAACAAGGAGGGCAAATTCAGAAATGTGCATTTTTCCTTCCTTGTAGCGCATCACGTCATACTGGGTCAAACGACCATCCTTCAGAGCATCCTTGACAGAGTACTGTTGTCCACTTTTGCGATCCTGCAGAATTGTTGTATCCCCATCTCGACCAGTTGAAGTGATTTCCTCCCAATCACACTCTAACTCCGACAGGTGAATATACTGGTTGCGATCAATTAACCCCTGTAAGTAGGCATCATAGGGAGACATGTCTTTACCGGTTTCTGGATCCATGATGGTGATCTTTGTGGAAAGATTTGTCTCTCTGGTGTGAGTTTCGGACTGGTCCTCTTTCTGAATGCTGTTCTGCAGCTCAATGATGAGTGTGTCTCTCTGGTGTATTTTGTCTTTTTCATTTAGGATTTCTGTCTCCAGCCGTTGCACTTCAGAGGATGATTTAAGACTCCTCTGTCGTGCCATCTGGTTTCTCTCACTCATCAGCTTGGACTGTTGCTGGAAGGAAATGCTGAGGTTTTGCCTTTGAGACTCAAGAATTTTGAGCTGTCTGAGGACATCCTCCTTCTCTCTCTGCAGAGCATCTCTGTTGGCGATGACAGTGGTCTCCTCCTGGGAAGTAACAGACTTTGATGTCTGCAGATGGGTAATTTTTAAGTTGATGTTCTGAACATTATCCTCCTGGTTACGCCTGAGATTTCTCTCCTGTGTTACCAACTCTCTTAGATGATCCCTTTCAGCCTCCAATGCTGGGTCTTTCTCTACACGAACAACTTCTCTGTGAACAACCTTCTCAATTGACTTCTCCTTTTGCAGAATTTCCAACTTGATCTTAAGATTGCGGATTTTTCTCTCTAGACCACTGATATTGGTGCCCTCAGTCTCCAAGTTGACACGTATACCATCAGTAAGTTTGTCCAGCTTAGGGTCCCTCTCTACTTTCAGGACCTCCTCAATGACAATCTTTTCCTCAACAGGTGGAGGAGCATTTTCCAGTTCAAGAATGCGAGATTTGATCTGCCTGAGCTCTGACTCCACTTGAATCTTCTTTTGACGATCATCCATCTGAGCCAGGGTATTCTCTTTTTCTTGAACCAGGGCTCTGAGCTGTCTGACCTCTAATTCAAGCTTTCTACGGGCTTTCAGTTCATCATCCAGAGACTTGTTCAACTTATCATGCTCCAGGATCTGCTTGGGGTCCATCTGAACACGCATCACTTCTTGCATTACAATCTTCTCTTCTGGCTTCTGCCTTTCAAGGACAATGTATTGGTTCTGGAGGTCAAAGAGTAACTCCTCCACACTGCGGCGTTGCTGAATTTCTTCTCTTACATTCCTCCGAAGTCTGTCAGCCTCTTTCTCAAGAAGAGGATCATTCTCATACTTGATTAACTCTTTATTAACTAGCTTAGTCTCCACCTTGGATTTTTCAGCTTTCAACTCGTCTCTTTCTTTACGTAGGTGGGTCAGCAGCTCTAGTGTGGTGTCATAGTTGACTTGCAAACGGGAGACTTGGTTGTTAAGCCTTTGCATTTCCCTGATGACCTCTGGGCTTTTCTCTTCTTTGATCACCTCCTGGGTCACCTCCTTGTACTCCACTTTGGGTTTCTGAGAGCGCAGGGTAGTCAGAGTCTCTATCACAGTGTTGATTTCTTTCTCCATGTCTGTACGGTTACGGCTCAAATCCTGCAGCTCTTTCCTCAGACGCACCAACATGACTTCTGTGTCAGGATCAACTCTGTAGATCTCATTGATGATCTCCTTAACCTCGACTTTAGGCCTGAGCCTATCCACTTCACCATAACGTAGCTGAAGGGTGGTCAGGTCCTTCATCAAGACAGCATTCTCATCTTTTTCCTCTTCCAAGGAAATTTGTAGTTTCTTCGAGTCTTCAAGCATTTCTGGATCTTGCTGTACTTGCTTCACCACCTTGGTGACTATCTTGGGTTGGATGGTGGGAATAACCCTCTCTAGTGTGTTTAGTTGGCTCCTTGTTCTAAAAATGTTATCGTTGAGTGACTTGCACAGGAATTCCTCTTCCGCTATGTCACTCTGGAATGTGAGAACAGCTTTCAGCATCTGTGGATCCTTTTCCAGCCTCACCACTTCTTTCTTAACAACTGTCTCCTTGATTTTTGGTTTCTGCTGAGACAGAACCGTGAGCTCAGTTTTCACTTGAACTGCCTCAGTATGCCTCGCCTGGAGCTCCAGTTGTATCCTTTTCATCTCATCTCTAATCTTGTCAGCTTCTTTGTCAAGCTGCGGGTCTCTTTCATATTCAGTCAGTACCTTGGTCACCAGTTTAGGTTCGATTCTGGTCAGCTCCATTTCCAGTTTGATGGTCTTGTCACTGATAATTTCTAACTCTGAATGGGTTCTTGACCTCTTTGATGTTTCATCCTGGATCTGTTTTTTTAGGGACTTGAGTTCCACCTCCAGTTTGGGGTCACGGTAGTATTGCACCACCTCTTTCTCCTCCAACCTCTCCACTCCTCTCCTACTCTTCAGAGACACAAACCTCTTACGGTAAGATTCCAGGTTTTTTTCTGCATGTAAGCGCCTGGAAACCTCCTCACTTAATTCGTTTTTCAGACTATCACTCTCCTCCAGGTCCTTTTTCTGGCTCTGTAACTGCAGCTGCTGATGGACAACTACCTGACTAATTTTATCTTCATTCTGCACAAGAAAAATGGACAATGGAGAGAGAGGGTCACCTCAGAACAACTGACAATGATAATTCTGGGCAGCAAACACCAGGAGTGATTTTATTATTATAGTGTTCTAATCTATTATTAAAGTGTTGTTGATGTTATTTTGGTTCCTACCCTGGCCATGATGTTCTTCGCCACGCCCAACTGGCTGAGTAGCTGGTTGTTTTTTGCAGACACCTCAGAGAAAAGGTTTAGCAGATTTTTCTCCTGTAGAAAAAGCAGAAGGCTAATTAAGTTTAGAAATTGAAGACAACAGAGTCAGAGTTTTAGAGAAAAAATAAAGAATTGTCAATTGTTCTTAATTGAGTTTTGGCAATTGTCTATAACTGCACCTTGCTCTGTATAGACTGGGCCATAGTTTGACGTTTCTTTAGGATTGGTTCATCATCATCGTCATCATCATCATCATCACCATTGTCATCATTCAGAATGCCACGGTAAGTGTTTGACTTAACCTCATATTCCTGAAAGAAAATATATTTAAACATTGAATGATTAAGTTAAGAGATGATTAAGAGCATACCTAATCAACAGTATTTAAGTTCAAATGGTAAATGAGAATAATCATATTCTCTGAACTCACATTTAGGACGCTCTGCAGATCACGGGAAAGAAACTTGACTTTGTCTAAATCACCTGATTTACTCTTGATATCCTCCATCACTCTCTAAACAAGACATATAATGCAAAAACCACAGCTAATAAGACAAAGCAGTGTTATGTCATTGTTGAAACAGGCTTCAGTTTGTATATAGGAGTTGGAGACAGTCTGATAAAGAAATAATTCCACTCACCTTCTGAGAGTTCTGCTTGGTTATTATCTGCGCCACATCATCAGTAGGTTTGATCGTATTGTTGGGCAAATTGACCAAAAAGAAATCCAGTGACTGAACAGCATTCTGGAATTCTTGGTTTTTATTGTTTGCTTCCTGTGTGAGAACAGACCTAAAAGAAAATGATAAAAAGTTTACATTTTTAAATAAAACAATATTTGTTAGGATGCCAGAGAAATCAAAAACGCACAGGCACATACAGTACACTCACCTTTCCTGGAGCTGATAATTGACAATGGTGTAACGATTTTTCAGCTGTTTCACATCATTCTCTTGGCGACGGATGTCAGGACAGTATTCAATGCAACTTCGCTGCAGGGAGCTGCTTGCTTGCTCTGTCAGCTCCAAGTCTCTGCCTAATTTATTTAACTCATCCTTCTTTGAGGCAACATCCTTACGCAGAATCTGTTTGGTATAAGACGAGACAACAGAGATAAAGAAAAAATACAGGTTTGGACCATCCTTGGGCCATCCTCTGCTCTATCCCTTCATATGAGCCAATCCTGAAATTGTGGAATATTTTTATTTTTATTTTTTGGTTGGCTTTTAAAATCACCTGCAGCTGCTGGTTGCGATTCAGGAGGGCATTTGGTTGATCAAGAATAGCACCATCTTTAGCTAGCTGCTCCTCAAACCCAGAGACAATGCCTTCCACGTTCTGCGTCTGCTTCTCTAAGAACATGGAGGCCGTAGCTCTGGTTAAGAGGAGAGAAAAACAGGAGGTAATGACAAAAAAGAACTATGAATATAATTTGTCAAAATAAAAATGTGTACACTACTACTAGCCAATATGGCTACAAATTACAATTATGGAATAACACTAAATTATTGAAATGAAAAACTATTGTAACAGTAACAGAGAAGAGTGGAGAAGAACATTATTTCATTTGTAAGAGGAAGAATGTGTTATTTCTTCTTTTAAAGTCAATAGTTTTGCTTTAAATGCTTTTATGTTTAAAGAATTACTGCACTGTGCTATAATTTCATTCTGATCTTCTTACTTTTTATTATAAAGATCGATAAGGGCATTGATGTCATCAATCTTGTTGTTGGTAGCACTTAGTTTGAGGGGCAGTGTAGAGGCGGTGGGTCCCAGCGGTTTCTTGGCCAGAATAGGCTCCATCTCTCTCTGGACCGCAGACTTCTCAGACTCCAGCTTCCGTGCAGTCTGAGCAGATTTCTGGAGGGCAAGACATACTGTGTTACTGATCACAACAAAACAGACGTGTGAACTTCAGTGGAAAATAAATAAGATCATGAAACTGTAAACTAGGTTATGTTATTAAAGCATAATGTTATTCCTGATCACCTCGTGCTGTTGCAGCCTGTTCGCCAGGTCTTGTGTGGGGTTGCGGTTGTCTAGCGGGGTTCTGAGTCGACTCAGGATTTCTTTTTTGCTCTGATCCAGGGCTTTGTTGATCTTGTCTAGTTCACTGGCTAGCTCTGCAGCTCTGGGATCCTCTGGTAGGCTTTCTACAGCCGCTGAGGAGGAGCAAAGACAATAATTCTACAATGAAAAGTATATTCTATCAAGTACTTTTTCATGATCTTATAGCCAGGGAAACAAAATAATTGTTCTGTTAAAATGGTGTTCTTCTCACCTGCCTTCTGAGGGCGAACCACCTCAACGGCGGGGTTCTTCAAGGAGGCCATGAGTGCAGATCTATGGCTCTTCAGGTCCGCCAGTGATTTGTTCAGACTAAACACACAGACACACAATGTTTCATTAAAATCATCACATGCTTTATCTGTGTTGTAATCACATAAAAAAACAACCGAAGGAAAACAAACTGTAAGTGTGTTTATACCTGTTTACTTTCTCCAGGGCCTCTGCATCAGGTGGTGGGACCAGGAAACACGCCCCAGGGAGGGTTCTGGTCTTCCCACTGCTGCTCTGAAGCTCCCAGTTCTTATTATCAGAGTTGGACTTTAGGTTTAGCGTCTCACCACGCATCACTGTGTCCTGAAACACACAGAGAAGATGATAAAATAAAGATGTTTTCATGTTTCCATCATGTTGGATCATGTTTCATCATATATGTTTTATATTAAACCCTGTAAATGACTACTGATCACATCCCACCTCTTCATCTTTCCAGTCACACAGGGACACAACAGTGGTGGGTTTGGTGGGCTGGGTTCGGCGTAACTTCAGAGGCACAACGTTGATGCTGAGCTCCCTGAGAGCAGCCAGGCGCTGCTCATTCCTCTTTACTTCTGGTTCATCTGCCTGAAGGGGTTATTGGATTAGAACAGAAGCAACACAAACAAACAAAAATATGGAATCCTGTAAAAGCAGCAGGGCTGCTTCAAGTAAAATCGTGGCATCACAAATTCTGGGAGTCATTTTGCTCTTATTTTTACAGTTGAACAATGGGTGTGATGAAGTGGTCAAACTCAGCTCCAAGATTATTTAAGAGAGCTCCAGAGGTCTCATAAGGCAGCCGGAAGTGATCAGCAGAGGCAGCGGCATATTTTGGAAATGTCGATGATAAGTTGATGAAAGATACAAAGTCTTATCATTCTAGATTTGTGTGTATCATTTCCCAAATAGCTCTTATATAAGCTTTCCTCTTGCTTTCTACAAGGTACTGAAGCATATATAATGTTGGATACAATGAATGATGGGTAGTCATCATTGAGGGAACAGCATGAAGCTGTGATGATAAATGATTATTTATTTGGAGGTCCGCTATTAGCTGCTTCAGTGGTTGAGAGAGGGCAGTGTAGGTAGATGAAATTGTGTTTTCTGCATTCTGCACTAAAGAATCACACTTGGACTTTCCTAAAAGTCTGAGCTTCTTTATGAAACATCCTAGCTTTTACTAAAAATCCTCAAAGTTTGGTTCCATTCTTAATACAATTTCTTAGGTTTATACATTTTTGGGCTAGACTCAAAAACCTTATCCAGATAACTCAATAAACTTGGAACAGACCTCTGCAAAGTGCAAAGACAAAATAAATACTGTAAGTCAACAGCATGCAGACATCTTCATCACAAAGCAAATATTAGTTGAAATAAAAACAAAGCATATTACATATTTTACTAAAGTCACAAAAGGGACCTTTTGGACTAAAAGCATAAATTCTTCACTTTTACTCCTGCTTTGTAATTGTTCTAAATATGTTATATGTATAATTCAGTGTAAAATACAATATGGTTAATGCAGAAGAGAGTACTTTTGGCCCACTATTTGCATTAGATTTGAACATTTTTTCTGATGTTATGCCACTTTGATGTACCTCCTCCTCTTCCTGCTCTTTGCTTTGTTCTCGTTTTTTGTTTCTGCCAATTTCCACTATTGTATTTTATTTATTGATGCCTATTTAATATCACGTCAACTGTTGCTTGAGAAATTAAAGATTTGACACTTAAATTTAACTTTAAAATAAGGTATGGTTTGCAGAAGAACATTAACACACTGCTGCCTGCTGCAGGTTTCCATACTTTTCAAGACTTTCTAGAGCTGCATAGAAACCATGACATTACAAAACACAGTTGTACCTCCAGTGCCAACAGGACCTCAGGGTTGCTCTTGTTGGCTAAAGACTTTGTGTCCAGAGTAGAACTGAGTCTCCTCAGGGACTCGGACAACGTCTCTGCATCCAGCTGGAACTGCATTGAACAAACAGCCTCTCCTTAACATTGAGCCATAGTGAACTGGTGGAATTAGTGGAAGAAATGTTATCAAGTCGTAGCGTGGTGTGCTCAGAGGCTCTCTACCTTCTTGTAGTCTTTGAGGTTGTCCAGGTGTGTCTCCTGTGCTAGACACAAGTTGAGGAAGGCTTGCCACTCAGCCTGCACAGCATCTCTGTGAGCCTGTCAAAAACAAGCACCTCAGTTCAGTTCAGTTTGATTATAATCTGTTCGGTTGATTCATTTCAATTTCCTAAATTATACCACTATGTTGGGTACTATGATGATTTATCACAGTTATCATACAGTGATGTTTCTGACGGATGAACCTTTATTGTTGGGCAGCCAGGGTGTTTCCTTTCAAGGAGATGATCTCCTTCCGCCTGCAGCTGGTTGATCTCACTCTCATGTGCCAGCAGTCCGTTATTTTTGAATTTCTGTATAGAAACAGAAGCAACGTAAAAAGCGCGGTGTAGAAAACATGACAGTGTTTCAAGTATCAAAATAAAATGCTCCCAGCAGTTAAGCAGTCACCGTGTGCCATACTGGTTACACCAGTTGGGTCATAAGATGGTGCAACGTGGCCCCTGGAGCATTATGCTTGAAGGAAAGCTGACAAACATTTTAATATTCTTCCATAAAATCTCTCCAGCCAGCACCTCCGTCTGAGACAACACAATAAACCAGGAAATTAAAAACCAGTTACCACGCCTTTGTAGCCAAATCATTACATGGTGCATGCTATATAACTTGTATATAATCGCATCGCTGCCGGATCCACTTCAGTTGGCGACCTTTGTTGCATGTCATGACTCTCTCTGTTGCCCCATTCCATGTCTGCCTCTTCACTCTCACGCTGTCCAATACAGGCTGACAAATGCAAAAATATCTTTGATCGATAGCCACATCTGCCAATAATGACCTCACCTCATACTCTATGCGGACATCTGAGGAGTCGACCATGCGATCACTCCAGTCTCTCTGGAGGATCCTCTCCTCCTGGCCCGACAGGTAGATCAGCTCCTTACTGCAGCTCTGCATGTACTCGTACAGAGAGGCCAGGTGGATGCGTCTCTGCTTGGAGCTCTCCTGCCGAACACACAGCACGCATGCAAGATAAGCATAGTGCACGCGTCTCCTCTGAACTTAACTGAACTCCTTAAAAACGACACAAGTCACACACCGAACCCTCATTAGAGTGAAAAAACTAAACAACTCACTAAAAGTTTTGCATATTTCTCTTTAAGGGCGGCGTACTGCTCCTGCAAACAAAGAAGATGAAGAAACAGGTAAATGATTCATGTAGTCCTGCGGCGTGCATGTGTGTGTTGTCGCGTGCTGTCACCTGTGAAGAGATAGTTGCGGGGTTCAGCTGGGCGCTGTAGGCCTCGATCGCCTGGTGCAGAATGCTGTGTGCTGCGATCTGCTTCTCTACATCAGACAGGTTGGGGCCGTATGCCTCTGACTTTAACTGTTTCTGTAAAGCACACCAGTACAAACCTGTGACACGTGATAACCAGGAAGATGTTTAGCCACTAAAACCAAAGATTGACTTGAAGCTTGAACTGACCAGTTTTTCATCCAGCAGGGGACCCCAGTCGATCTTCTGCGTGGGCTCCAAATCTTGCACCTGGTCATACAGGCCCCGGTACATGGCGCAGTCCTTCGCCCAGCGATCATGTAGATTTTTCACACTGAAGAAAGGAGACAAAGAAGTATTCAGGGAATGTGGAAATTACACTTTGTGGATGTCTCGGTGGTATGTGACGTTTCGGGTTTTAGGTGTGTCTGTTGGGTGGCTGTGTGTGTGTTTGTGTTTGCTAGTTCGTCTGTGACGCTCTAGAATAAACTCACTCTTTTTCTATCTCATTGGCCTGTGGGTGCTGTAGCTTCTTGGACTTGTCCACGTCCATGAAGAGATCCTTCAGCAGCACCTCGGCCTCCGTCAGGTTGTCTGCGTTGACCTTCTGGTGGATCACGGGCAGATTCTTCCCATCCCGCTCTGTGTCCTACAGCAAAAGGAGCGGCAGATTGAGCAAAACTGCAACCATCACGTGATTCTGAGCTTATCTGATTTCGAAAAAGTTTTAAGTTGTGATGAATCATGTCCTATTTAGTTTTTGAATTGATGTATAGTATCAAATAGTGTCACAAACTGACGACTTTATCACAATTGCTCCAGGTCTCTGAGCGCTGAACACGCTGATTAATGACATGGTGGTTTTCCTTCCAAAGATGTTTTAATACCAATTTATTGACATAGAAGGACCAACTCCCTGCAACGTATATGCAATAAATAAAGACAAGAAAAGAAGTCGTTCCCTTTACTCTCATGGAAATGACATCCTGTATTTCCACCCCAAAGGCGGCATGTTAGTCAACAAAACGTGTTTAGACTGTATTGATGTAACGGCTTTCAAGTATTAAATGAAGCCGTTGTTACTGTAATCAAGTCATGAGTCTTTATTTCTGTCATCTGAGTCTGGTTCATGTCTCAAAGTCTCCAGCTCTGGTGGGTGAGGACTTCTTACCACAGCCAGCAGATCCTCTGAACGCAGGATGTTCTTCTCCACTTTGTCTGCATTCTTCTGCATGCGAGAAATCACCACAGCCAGGTCACTGGCCTGACTCCTGGGTACAGACGCAGAGAGATGATGGTCAACATCTGCCAAAGCAATGACATGATTCTGTGCAGAATCCTGATTAGGAAAATAGTACTAGCAGTAAAGTAAGTAAGAAATACTCTTGCTACTGTGATTAAGTACATATATGCATTGTAAAATCTGCTTTCATGAAGTAGATTTGTATTGGATTAGTTTTGACCAAGTACAGAACAGCTGAGTCCACAGTTATGTTGTTGGTGGTTTGAGGCTTTCAGAGCAAGCTTAGGACCCCATCACTGCACTTATAGGACCTGGATCGTAAAATGGAGGAAGAAGTATTGAGATATTTTACTTCAGCTAAAGCAGCAGTACCGTGCATTCATTATTTCATTTAGTATAAAAGTATTAGCAGCTAAATGAACACAAAGCATCAAAAGTAAAAGTACTCACTGGGTGCCAGAATGCCCCCCGGTAAGATTATTATTTTTAATGCATTTAGCTGGTTGAGATGGAGATAAAAAAAAAGCACATTTGCCTCTGAAATGTAGTGGAAGTAGTGGTAGCAATGTAGCATAAATTGAAAGTACTGAGTACAAGTACCTCAAATTGTACTTAAGTACAGTACTTGAGTAAAAGTAGTTAGTTGCTTTCCACCACTGGGTTTGAAATGCGTATTCTTAATAAAAAAGCTACGTTTGTACTTTAGAATGTGCAGTTTTCAACACAATGTTACTTTTGCCCTCCAGGTAATGAAAGAACGCTATGGTTTCCGATGTGATCCCTCACACTGGCACGCCACCCATGAACACTTCTTCAGACCTGTTTGGGCTCTCTGGGTGTTTGTTCTCTCATTCCTCCTCCGCTGTGATATGAAAGCCAACTATTTCTTGTGCCACACCCGGATCAGGACGCAAGGAACACATTGTAGTAAAGGGGTGGGGGTGTCAGGAATGTCGTCCGTGTGTGACACAGACATAGCTGCTGAGACAAACAAGTCGCCATTCAGCTCTTATCGAATCAGTGGCGTTTCCAGTGGGGCTGTGACAGTTGTAGTCAGACATTATGACTCGCAGTAGGCGCGGTGCTGGAGGACGATTCGTTTTGATTGGTTTGGTGGAATGTGACTAAGTACATTTCCTCAAGAGGTACTTGAACTTTACTCGAGTATTTTCTTTTCATGCCACTTTCTACTTCTTCTCCACTAAACTTCAGAGGGAAAGATTGTCCTTTTTGACTGTTTGACTTTTGGTTGCCAGGCTCTCCATATGTTTTGTATGCAAACATATGGAATATGAATATGACGCTTTGTTACACTGTAAACTACACAGCAGTAGTAGAGTATACGAAGTAGTATACGAAACAGTTAAAAATGTTAAGCAATGTTAAAAATATAATAATAACAAGAAAACGCTGCTTACACATTAATTCACGAAGAACGATATAACATATACAGTGTAACAGTCACAGTGGGTCTTTTCTGTTTACTTTTGATACTTAAATTTACTTACTTCTACTTTACTTAATGGAGTGTTTTTACAGTGTGGGATTAGTACTTTTACTTAAGTAAAGGATCTGAGTACTTCCTCCACTGATTACTCAAACAGGCTCTTATCTCTGCTACAAAGCTCCAACGTGTGTGCAACCTCATTAATTCCTGAGAGCTATCCGTTACAAACACACAGCACTGTTGAAGCGGCGCTGTTTTTATTTGCCATAATCATGAATATTCAACTCTGCAACATCAGGCGAGCTTTGCAGAACGGAAACTGAATCACTGGCTTCCATTCAAGTGGGGTATCACTGTGTACGACAGACCCAGCAGCAGAGAGGGACTGCCCTGCCACTCCCTCAGTCAGAAACAACCTTGAGCCTTTGGCTGCTCGGCACACCCCGCTGTGAAGGAGCTGGAACGTCCAACAGTATGTGACCCCCCCCCCCCTCCCACCACCACCCACACAGACACACCAAGAGCAGATCAACACCTGCATGGTCCCTGCGAGAGAAACACGGCAGAGGTTGCACAATTTCAATTTACTGCCAGGTGCAACTTTATACGACATGACTGATGGCAACAAGAATCAACTCTCTCTCCTTCTCACAACCACCAGTTCCACCTCACAGCAGTGACAACAAGCTATTGTGACAACACACTATTATATGTGTTCTCTGTTGGATTAGCGCGTTCAAAGGCACACTGTTGATCTACTGGCTTAATGAGTCAGAACACTGGCCTCACCAGTGACACCAGATATTTATTAGGTAAGTGAGTCAGTACACTTTGATGATACACCCTTTGGGCAAAGATACAAATAAAAGGGGTGTGGTTACGCAAGGGAGTCAGGTGAGGCGACTGGAAGACAATCGGTGAAGTGCTCTCAACATGTATGGTTAGTAACTGTGGTATAATCCGCGTAAACTGAGGGAGGCTTCATTCACTCTGCAAATCTCCCTCTAGTTTTTGTGCGAGAATGAATGAGAGGCAGATATTTGTACCTAACACGCAGAATGTGCTTTAACAGCATGTCTCCTGCGCTGCATTTAGTTGAAATAATTGATGGATGGAGAAGAAAAAAGCGTGAGGCGGCGACAGAGAGGAACACGGGACAGTAACATAACACTCGGAAACCTCACACACACACACACACACACACACACAGAGAGAGAGAGAGAGAGAGAGAGAAGGAGACGGAACTCACTTGCTGATCTTGACGGGACTGTTGTCCTTTTGCTTCGACATCTTGGGAGAGTGTCCGGGCCTGCTGGTGTAACCTGAGTCCGAATGTGTTCCTTTCCCGACTCCTCTCACTCTCTCCTCTCACTCCTCCTCGCGGAGTCTCCCCTCCCCAGTTAAGGAGCGTCCACCTGTCTCAGCTCCTCCCAGGCCGGCAGGTGTGTCGACAGTGAGAGCAGCGGAGGTGCAGACCGGGCGGACCTGTTCCGCCTCGCTTCATATACAGGAGCTTTTCCTCCATGCATTCAATCTGGTAATTTGTTAACTTTTATCAGAAAGTTGTGTAAAAAAAAAAAAAAAAAAAGAATGACCAAGAAACAACTGAGATACGCCGAAAGATGAAATGATCACCTGACGCAGCTCCAGGAGACGCGAGTTTTTTCTTCCACGTGACCGTGGAGGACATCATCATTAGCATTTTCTCTCATTGTTCATCTAGACGAGCACATGGGTCACCTATCACTAATTTAGATTTAAGACACATAATCGCACATGTCAGAGAAGTATGAATAATAAAAGAAAACGGGAGAATGAAATCTATATTAAAACATCCACACACGATATAAGGAACAGTGCGGTACAGCAGGTGTTCAGGTTGTCACACTGGATAGATGACATACTCTAACAGTGTTAACACTAAAGAAAACGGCATGCCTTGTTTTTCAAATCAAGGTCACTTCACGTCAGAGGAAATGGGAAACGCAGCCAAACCCTGATGAGGCCTAATAACTTTGGATAATTGTTTAATTACTCTGAAATCACAAGGACTGCTGCTCCTAACAAGACCCGGACTGAGCAACAGCGAGACACACACACCCACACCGGCACAGGAGGCATGGTTCAGTGTGAAGAGCGCAAAGTCCACCTGCTGCCGAAACCACGTTGATAACAACAGATAGAATGCAAACCTACAGCGCATGCAAGGTTTTTCACTCGACACGAACACAAACATGCGCTGTGCACATGAAGTGGGTGGTGGGAGTTGGAGGCCTCAGCGGGAAGAGCTCGGGTCAGCATGCTGCTCCGTCTGCTCCACCGTGCAGTGGGTGCGTCTGACGCACGCCCAGAGCAGTCACTCCCCAAACCAACACCCACATACCTGCGGGGAGACAGCGGGGCGGGGGGGGGGGGGGGGGGGTAAAGACAAGGAACAAAAAGGTTAAATGAACAGAGATCACACAGC
>JAVQJD010056385.1:0-14573 GCA_036023655.1 Nannoperca australis
CTCTGGTACAAGTTGATCTTTGTCTCATGTGTCCATAGGATGTTGTTCCAGAACTGTAAAGGCTTTTTTAGATGTTGTTTGGCAAACTCTAATCTGGTCTTCCTGTTTTTGAGGCTCATCAATGGTTTCCATCTTGTGGTGAACCCTCTGTATTCACTCTGGTGAAGTCTTCTCTTGATTGTTAACTTTGACACACATACACCTTCCTCCTGGAGAGTGTTCTTGATCTGGCCAACTGTTGTGAAGGGCTTTTTCTTCACCAGGGAAAGAATTCGTCTGTCATCCACCACAGTTGTTTTCCGCTGTCTTCCAGGTCTTTTGGTGTTGCTGAGCTCACCGGTGCGTTCATTCTTTTTAAGAATGTTCCAAACAGTTGATTTGGCCACATCTAGTGTTTTTGCATCTCTCTGATGGGTTTGTTTTGATTGTTCAGCCTAATGATGGCTTGCTTCACGGATAGTGACAGCTCTTTGGATCTCATATTGCGAATTGACAGCAACAGATTCCAAATGCAAATGTCACACCTGGAATAAACTCCAGACATTTTACCTGCTTAACTAATGATGAAATAACGAGGGAATAGCCCACACCTGTCCATGAAATAGCTCGAGTGGATTGTCCCATTACTTTTGGTCCCTTAAAAAGTGGGATGCACATATAGAAACTGTTGTAATTTCTACACCGTTCACCTGATTTGGATGTAAATACTCAAATTAAAGCTGAAAGGCTGCAGTTTAAGCACATCTTGTTCGTTTAATTTCAAATCCATCGTGGTGGTGTATAGAGCCAAAAAGATGAGAATTGTGTTGATGTCCCAATACTTATGAACCTGACTTTATACCGGATGACACAGTGAATAATCATCTTGAAAGCTGTTATCTTTTATAAACACAGGAAACCACTCAGTGGGTAAAACTTCACCTAAATGCATCGTTCAGCAGCTAAAAGGTTATTAGGATGCAGAGTGACATACTTTCTTTATTATTATTCATATTGAAGGGAGATTCTATTCTTGATCTAACATTAAATTACTTTAGGTATATCCCAACATCACAGGAAAAGTAAAGTTTCACCTGGTGCTTCAGATTGTCAGGAGAAAGGTGTTTCTCCTGGCGGACTTGTTCTGGAGCGTTCGGGCCTTGGTGTGTTCGTCCCCACGTGGTGACTCGGCTTGAGACACAGTCTTCTTCTTCCTGCTTTAAAGTTGTCTGGATGAGGCAGAGGACCTTCAGCATGTTCTGTGGTGCTGACCGGCAATCTTCTGGCTCCGCTCTGTATTGGCTCTAAATGCAGAGCCAAGCACAAGTCTCCGGACGAACAGGCCAGAGGTCCGCTCGTCAGTCAGAGTACAAGATCAAAGAGGAGAAGAGGGATCAAGAGTGAAAGGTTTATGAGTGATGGGTGTCTTCTTCATTTAGTTTAAGTTGATCACGTCTGAGTGCTGCTCTGCACTGTATTATTATACACGGTATTATAAGAACACACATATTTAACATATATACTCACTGGCCAGTGAGTATATATGTTAAATATATACTAATACCACCTTGCTAGTACCGGGTTGGACCCCTTTTGCATTCAGAACTGCCTCAATTCTTCGTGACATAGATTCAACAAACATTCCTCAGAGATGTTGGTTCATATTGACATGATAGCATCACCCAGCTGCTGCAGATTTGTAGGCTGCACATCCATGATGCAAATCTCCTGTTGATACAAGACAGGATGGATCCATGCTTTCATGTTGTAACACCAAATTGTGACCATAACATCGGAATGTCGCAGCAGAAATGGAGACTCATCAGACCAGGAAACGTCTGTGTGAATTTGTAGCCTCAGATTCCTGTTAGCAACAGGAGTATTTATTATTTGAGTTCCTGTTGCCTTTCTATCAGCTGGAACCAGTCCGGCCGTTCTCCTTTCACCTCTGGCATCAACAATTTGTCTGTATGGAAAAGTCCATTCCTTTGCAGTTCAGTGTTGGATCTTCAGCCCATTTCACTTTAACTAGTGTCTTCACACAAAACTAAGCATGCACACAACTTTAAATTACAGCCAACAGCAGCATATGTGTATGTTTATTTCAAACAATTGACAGTACAGGCATGTTTGATACAGGTAGAAATGAGCCTTTGTTTTGTTAAGAGTTGAAGTGCAGAATATCGTGCGATAGAAAGTTTATACTAATCCTTGGTCTTGGACAGATAAAGCATTTCTGAAGGAATGCTGCTCTAAAAACTGTTGTTTAATTACTCTGAGCAAACTGATCTCCAGCCGCTTTATGGATCATAAGGACCTTCGACTTCCTGGACTTGAATTGTTTGATTAACGTCAATGATCCGTTCCTCGGAGCACAATATTATAAAATGTTGAGTACATGTTTTTCAGACATAATCCAAACACATTACATTTCATGTAAACTGCAAAATATGTCCTGGCCGGTGTTCTCTAATGACTGTTCTGTTTTAAGAAACCCATCATGTTCCGGTTGGATGTGTGTTTTCAGGGCCGCACGATGTCCAACATGCTCTATAGAAGACTAGACAAGGAACTCTGTACAAGATTCTGCAGAGTGTCTGTGTTTGAAGCAATTAAGTGATGTGCCTGAACTGAAGGGAATGGCTAGGCCTCAGAGGTCCTCCTCCTGATCTCATCTATAAGAGCTGCTCTGGAAAGATCAACCTGAGGAGAGAAAACAAGGAAAAGGAGACAAGTGAGGTTAGTCCTGCAACTTAGTTCTAACTACGGTCAACTTAAACCTATTTTCTTTTTTCCTAAATAAGCTGGTGTTGGTGTGTGCACTGTGTAACTTGTATCCGATACACACATCCGTTTGGTGATCTATATCAAGGCTGGCTGGATAATATTGACAAGATTATCTATCCTCTTCATTAATGTTATCAATTTTATTTTATTTAGTGTTTGTAATTCCTTATGTTCTATCCATCCATTTATCCAGGGGCAGTTTACCCACAACTGTAAGTTTTTATATTGTTACTTCATTGTTGGTTTTATCCTTTTGATTGCTTTGTTTTCATGGTAAACTCCGCACCTTTTCTGGGTGTACATAGAAAAGCTACTTATTTAAAAAACTTTGATTCAGGTGGTCTTTTCTCTCTTCTATGTACATGAGAGCAGGGATACATTTTAATAATTGTACCTCCTCTCTGGTGGCCACGACACGGAGTTTGACCACTCCATCTTTCAGCTCCTGTTCTCCCAGTATGGCCACCAAGGGGATCCCAGACTCCTCACAGTGCTGCAGCTGACTCAGCAGTTTGGGGTTCTTCTTGTACATCACCTCTGCCTAGATACATGCACACACGCAAACACACAATTCAGTCGGCTGTAGTCCCACTGTCATATTGAATAGTCTTAATATCTGTCTTAAGTCTTTGCTATATTACAGCGACCCCAGATCACCTCCTCACTTGTAAGTCGCTTTGGATAAAAGCGTCTGCTAAATGTAATGTAATGTAATAAGAAATGGTTTAATTTCACCATTAAAACATTTACAAGTAATCACATCAATTATACAGAGTATATTAATGACTATTGTAATCTTAAGATTAACCGATACCAACAAGAGTCTGAGATATATATATGTTGATATACAATCACAGAGATAAATTTGTAAAAGAAAATGTCAGACCACCGTGTCCCACCACTGCCAATGGTTACCAGCGTAACCAATGTTTGGTTACCAGTGTAACCCTGGTTGAGGTATCTCACTATGTGATGCACTTTCTGGTGTGACCAATCATGGAATACCATCACATCTGTTGGGGAGACAGACGGCTCCCCACACAGCACTCTCAAGAGTATTTCTTCCACGAAACCTACACATGCAAGTAGGGCAGTGTTTCAGAGAACTGGTGTTACACACAAATGTGTGTGGGGATGCCCAACTAGCAGCGGCACAGAAATGCCACCCAGTGTGACAGGCGTCGGCGTGTCAGAGCCTTTCCTCTGTGAGAAGGGGCCCAAGATACAAAAAGCGGGTCACTCCTTAGTCCTGTCCAAATGCTTGAGGCTCTCACGGGACAGAGTGAAATAAGCCGCCTCTCACTCTCCTCTGCATAAGGCAGTGGATAAAACGCGAGCATTTCCAGAGTGGGGCAGCTATAAGAAGACTTGCTAACCTTAGGCACAAAAGAAGGGAGGTGGGGGTGGGGTAAACAAACTGGGGAGCACTTGGGGAACTTGTACTTCTTGATGTCTAACGGGGTGAACATGGCGGGCCGTTACACAGCGTTGACTGGGGTTTCCACTAACCACAGCTACTAAGTCGTCTGCCTCTTCTTCCCCTCCAGCAGTTCGACGCGGCGGCAACTTTTTGTCCCTCTTGCCAGCACAGCCTCAAAGCCCAGTCGGGTTGTGGCCAAGGTGTCCTGCAGGGAAGGCAGAGATCGAAGGTATGCTCCTGCTACATCCTCAGGTCACTAGACTGCTGCATAGAGGTATCAGCCTCCCCTAATAAGCCTTTAGCCCGTGCCGGGTCCAACAGGGAATCCATTATGACCTGCTTATCCTGGTCTGGCTGGAGCGATTTAGCCACAGCAATCTCTCCCCCGCCACAGCAGAACAGTTTGTCCCAAAACCATTTCATCTCCTTCATGCATGCAGGATAGGCGAGCATGAGCTGCCTAAAGGAAACCTGACGAGACGGCAGGATTCTACCGTTGTATAAATCCCTCCTCCCCCTTGTCATCCAGCAATGCGGGGCAGTCAATAGCCAACCTGGTCGCCGCTGGTTTGCACACCTCGTGCAGGTCAACTTCATGGGGGACAGGGAAGGCCACCGTCGTGTCAGGTCAGGTGACCTCTGACCTCCTCAGAAATGTCACATGAACTTTTCCAGCTTTGAGAAATTTAAAGTAGGCTGTGTGAACGGATTAGGACAGAGATGTTTGACTTGATTTAATCATAGTGACTGGAAGTTAACAGACAAAACAGGAAATGGAACTGGTGAAAACACACACACACACACACACACACACACACACCTTAATGCCAGCGTTCCAGAGCTCAGTGACGAGTTGGAGTCTCTCCTCAAGCAGGTTCTTCTGAGCAGACACCACCATGACCTGAACCTCTGTGGTACGAACCTTCTCTGCTAAGGCCTGAAGAACACAACACTGTCACAGTCTGGACGTGCACACCGTGTTATCAATACACCAATATAACACTTTAACTTGAGGAAGTCTTTTAAAAGTAAACGAATAATTGGAATATTAAAAAAAAGAATAAAGATGAAAAGCAGACACATTACCTCAGCCTTCTGCTCCATGATGGAGAAGATCCTCTCGATACCAATGCTGACGCCCACACACTGCACTTTCCTGCCCTTGGGGTCAAACATGCCCACCAGGCCGTCGTATCGCCCCCCGCCGGCCACACTGCCCACGCTCACACTCTCCTCCGCAGGCGCCCCGTTTTGGGCTTCAGTGGACACTGGGGCCACACCTGCCTGAGTCAGAACCCCTTCATAAATAACTCCTGTGTAATAGTCCAGACCCCGGGCCAGACTGAGGTCAAACACCACCTGGAGATGAGGGAGTAAGAGAAGGTTTGATCAAACTAAAAGTGTTAAAGTGCGTAAAAATATGATCTTCTCTTTACTGTAAAAACATATATTATTGGATGTCTCACCTTGTCTGTGACCTGGAAGAGCTGCAGGTAGCTGAAGAGCAGCTTGATGTCAGACAGGCCCGCACAGGCCTGCTTACTCTGAGACATTTTGTGGTCCTGAAGGAGGCGCTCTGCTAAGTCCATTCCACCTACAACACATCGAGCAGACAGAGCAACATTAGCATTAATTTGCAGTTGTGTTTGTGTGCATCCGAATGAATGTCAGTGCAGTACTCCCTCTCTGTTAGATCTGTTTCCACCAACTCCTCAGGGGAATATCGGTCTTTAGCTGCTACATGTTTTTCACAGAAAACAGCTGCCTGCTGCTGGAAATGAGGTTGATCAGTGTGGATCTTTTTAGCCATACAACCAAGATAATGTACAAGAAGAGTGGACAAAGCTCTGAAGAAATCTGTGTTCATCACTACAGGTAACTCCTTTCACATTACATGTAGTCTTTTGATTTATTGTTAATAAAGCTGAAACTATAAATTACTTTCCTTATCATTTAAACTGCTTATTTTCTCTATATATTGGTTAATACATTCAAATAGCTTATTTTGCACCAACAAATAGCCCTAAACCAAAAATCTATTTAATTTAATGGCATAGCAGACTAACAAAACCACCAATAATCAGTCTGGAAAGATGAGAAAACTTTTCGTTTCGTTTTCTTTTGTGGTATTAGAAAGACCTGATCCACTGGTCCTGATCTCATGTCAAAGCAAAGCTCCCAATAATAAAAAGCCCTTTGTATTACTTTTAGAGCAATACCCACAGTCCACAAGCACTGTTTATAAAGCATAGCAGGAGGTCACTTAATCTCTCAGAACATTTATATCTTAACAATCCCCACAGACCCACTCGTTCAGATAGATGCTTTCCAAAGTAAAAAAAAAAGTAAAAGTCAGTGTTGTTTCAAAATCAAGTATTGGAAGTGATGTACTAGTGGTTCAATTTCACAATTAGGTATTTAGCTGTCTTTAAGATTCATCAGTATCGGAGGTTGGAGCTGCTGTGGACTGAAAGAATGAACGTGTTACTGGCATCATGTGTGAATTTGGGCAAAGTCTCACCCTGCATACTGACGTACTCTCCGATCTGGTCGGCAGCCTCCTCTGACAAGCCCTTCTCATTCACCATCTCCTTCTTCACATCCTTCCAGGGCATCTAGGTTTGGACGATAGAAAATAGCTTGAGGGGATGGAGCTAAGCCAGATATTGATGACGGGTGAAGGGGACAGAGGAGTATGGGAAGGGCTCAACGTCAGACTAACCATAACCACTGTGTATGAAGCTTTAGTCAGAACGTCTGGCCTTTGTAAAGCACCATCTACACATGTACCTAAACCTTCTGTAAGTGAACAGAGCTTCCAAATCAGGACTTGCAGAATTGAGTGTGTACCTGCAAAGCTCAGTATGTGAACAGCAGGAAGACTCCATACCTTGTCCAGTTTATCCACTGTTGAACAGATTGTGCGGAACTTGTCACCTGGAACGCCACACACAGCAAACATCCCATCGAGGATGCGTCTGTCATTGACCTGGAAATAGAGGCCGAGGTTAGAGCGAAAACACCTACTGCTCTTAGTCTGCGAGTCTCATCTGTACATTTGACTAAAAGGACGTGTCAAACCTTGATACGGAAGTCTCCGAGGTCCAGCTCACTGAGGATTTCATGGACGATCTTCAGACACTCTGCATCTGGAATCATGGCATCATACTGTCCTGCTATGTCAAAATCCTGAAACACATGCACACTTTTATTCATTTAAGATGCGCAGACCATTCAAATCACAAAAGTGAATGAAACCAGATCAGTTTCCAAAACAGTGGGAACACATGTTTGAGGATGACATACACATTGGTAAAACTCTCGGTAGCGTCCACGGGTCATGGCTGGGTTATCACGGCGGTAAACCTTAGCGATGTGGTAGCGCTTGATGTTGGTTATCTTGTTCATTGCCAGGTAGCGGGCAAAGGGCACCTGTAAGAGTGCAGGTCAAGGACAACACACTGCTCTTTGATTTGATGGAGGGAATTCAAATTTGGGGGTTTGGGGGCAAATTTCATCAACAGGATTCAAACTAAATCAAAAGTAACCTTTAAAAACGAGAATTACAAAACTACAGAATTCTATATTTCAAATCATGTGACAGGTGGATGAACGGTCAAATACATAATTGTTCCATAAATGTTTTACTGCAAAGGCTTATTCATCCTATCTGCAGCATCACACTAGCTTAACCTGTTGCACTGCCATTAATGATAATTTATTTGATTTATTTATATTGATTTATATAACATCAATGGACTAAATTCATCTGCAATTCACTGAGAATCAGAGAAGAAGCAGCAACACAAACTGGGACAAACTACCAAGACAAAGGTAGGCTAAAATAACCCTCCCGAGGTTTGTGGATGTAACGTTACTTAAATATTGCATCTACATCTTCCCAACAAGTGAATTGTATTTTAGTGAACAAGTGAGTGAATCAGCTTCTGAATGATTCGCTGCTCTGCAGTGAGGAGAACAGGCAGCTGGGATAATGCTAATGCTATGTCAGGAACAACAGAGAGAGAGCAGCTCACTTTCTAATGATAACTCTACTTCACGCATGCAGCATCACATCACTGCAGTCACATGGACACCGTGTGAGAACAAGTTTACAGTTCCTTTTCCTCTAACAGTGACACCTGTAACCGTGGTATTTGGACACAACTAAGATGGCAATAGCTCTATCCTTGAAATGCTTTAAAAGACAAAATTAAAGATGCATAACAAAAATTGAAATGTCATTGACGAGACTGACAAAAACCACATGACCACAATTAGACTTAACTTGTATTCCTTTTTGTCAAAAGACAAAGAGAATAAAACTAAATCAGGTGCAAACAAACATGAACTTGAGCTGTGACAAAGGGTCTGGGGTCTTTAGTGTCCACAACAGAATACTGGGGTTAAACAATTGAAATCAACTGAAAACCCAAGTGAATTCCATGTTGGTGTGTCATCCAGGTCACCCAGCAGTAAAGACACAGTGCCATGTAACCTCCATGTCCCTGCTTCGATTCTGGCCAGGGACCTTTGCTGCATGTCATACCCCTCTCTCTGCCTCGATTTCATGCATTTCTGTTGTTGCTAAAGGGGGAAAAAAGCTGTGGTATCAAACTTTATTGAAAATGGTCTGAGTATTAAAAGTTGCCATCAAATGAATGGTCTTGTTTTCTTACTTAGAGAGAAGATATTTAATCATTTTGCTTATCATAGAGCAGTTTGTGTTAAGACAACATTAAACATTTTAACACATTGTGTTAGTAAGTGGACCTTGAGTTAAGCATAGCATAAAAGGATACAGTGAGGTCATATCTGAGGGACAGCAGCTCTCCTCCTTGGTCTTTGAGGTCGTAGATGAGTTTGGAATCTTCTCCATACTTCCCTGTCAATGTTTCCTACACAGCACAGGAAGAAAACAAACCCTCCTGTTGGAACGTGAGATGATCCCACTAGTTCACATGCACACATGTAAGAGTGTCAAACGTGTTAACTGGTTAAATGTGTGTGAAAATCCACCTTCAGTTCAAATACAGGTGTGTCGATGGTCTCTGCTCCATGGCGTTTGAAGCAGCCGATGATGGTGTTGAAGACTTTCTCTCTGATGGCCATCTGTTTGGGGTTGTAGTCCCTCGTTCCCTGACAGAGAGAGACATTTGTCAGTCAAGTAAATTCTACCCAAACATTTGAAAGGTTTCTAAAAAATAAGTGAATTAGCTGTGCATCCATCAGCAGGCCTGGAGAGAACAAACTGGCTCTAAGTGATGTGAAAAATAAGGATGAAAAAAAGCAAAGATAATATCACTTGGTGTTTGTTACTGTTTTGGTCATTTTCCCTGTTGCCAGATTGCAACCTGTGCATTTATGCATGTGTTTTTCTTATCCAAACAAGATATCCAGAGACAGACAGTAATTTAACACCAGGTGGAAATTTGGTTTAGTATTTGCCATGCTCTCTCACTGTATGTTTGAATCCAGCAGCTCTGTGCTCTTACCTTTGCTGTCTTGAGGACAAACTGATGCTTGCCATCATCTCCTCCTAGCTGAGCCTTCAGCTCCAGCAGTTTGGCTACCTCTTCATCAATCTGCAACGCAACACACACACACACACACACACACACACGAAGGTAAGAGCTTTGGGAGCACTTACTGTCGGTAAGCAAAAACTTGAAAAACTACAGACGCCATTTTACTACATGAAGTCTTGCCAAACCCACACACACACACAGCACCAAAGGCCTACCTGAGCCAAAGTGATCCCAGTAAAAGAGTGCAGAGACCCGGCACGTGTTGCAGGCCGAAAGCCCAGCAGACCAGAGCAAGCACGAACACAAAAAATGCCCAGCACGTTCATCCCACAGCACGGGGGGGGTGGGATTAGTCCAGAAATTGGACAAGCAAAAGTTCAGGAGTGCATCATGGGTAAAGCAATGTCCAGTGTTGTCCAGCCCATCCACAACAGCCAATCACGATGGGGAGTAGATGTAGAACCAGGAAGTGAGTTGAGCAATGATGTCCAGGATGGTTAAATTCCCCAGAACGTAAGGTAGATGATGGTGATGATGATGAAGTGTGAGGCAGGCCAAGATCATCCGGGGTCAGGCAGGAAGAACAGGAGAAAAGTGGTAAGCAACCCTAGCACTAGGGGAGGGCGGGGCATGACGCATCATCATCATCACAGCGTGGAAGATAGAACATGAGATGTACCAAGTCAATCAAAGCAGCCACCACAACACAGCCAGCACACACACAGAGACTGACAGGGCACTGCTCTAATCCTGCAATGTGGCTGTGTGTGTTCAACTTAAAAGATCTAACATAGACATAGATGGTCAAGTGCAGTTACTAGATGCAAAGCACAAAAACGCTCGCCAAAGACAGGCATTGCTGGATTGGGGCATTATTCTAAGGGAAGGTAGACTGTAACATGACAAACTGTAATGCAATCACTGGTGATGTGGTAAAAGCTCTGACAGAGGCCTGTACTACGAAGCAGGATTTGAGGTTAGGGAGGTAACTTCATGTTTAACCCTGAAAACACAGGGTTAAACATGAAGTTACCAGTGGTACACTTCTTACCAGGGTACACTGCCATGGTGACCTGTGCTACACACCTAACCAGCTGGTTATGTTCTCGATAACATATCAACGTGTAAAATAGCACCGCCTACTGACCAATCAACTGTCTTGGAGAATAGCATCACCATTAGAAGATCCCGTGGAGGTTGGTGCGTGGATTGTGAGTTTCTCCTCAGTGGGACTGACTTATCTGCCAGCTTCTTGCAAGAAATGTCAAAGTCTTTTCACTGTGCTTTTGTATCCAGATATCATCCTACAACAGAGACCGACTGACGCACTAAAGACCTGTACTTAAAGGATAAAGGAGGCCTACTTACCAGTTTGAATCAAACTCATCTTGTTTTATTTTCTCCCAAGTCTGTTTTATACCACCAGGGTTGCAGCTGAAAGAATATGGCTAAAATTGTCCTATATAAGAATTCATCTAAACAACACATTCATTTAATGAAATACCCAAATGTATGAAGAGTCGGAGCTACTCGTGCCCTAATGATGAGGCAGAGATATTATGAGCATATTAACTTTCACATTCACAGTCGCAGACTTTTTGCCAGCTTTCCGGCATTGTGTTGCTTTTAGCCTGGATGTGTTTAACTTCTTCGTATTTCTGTAATAATATAGTTTGCTCTGTCAGTAAAGTATGCTGCTCTGCTGCCAGTACACTTGTCATGTTTGTGATTGGTCAAATGCTGCAAAAAATTGTTTTGATGTGAACGCTCTCATGTCTAATTTGGGAAACCCTGGGTTGATTTACTGAGTTGATAACCTCCGTCATGTGACCACTATGCGTAGTCGAAGGGTATCCTGGGTATGTTGAACTTGCTTTGTAGTACAGACCTCAATAACACTCTGACCAATCAAAACACAGACAAATTAAGGAGGCAAGAAAAAGCCTACAGAAAATAAGATCAGAAGACACACACTGAGGCTGCTACTTGTGGACTACTCAGCTAAGACAAGTTTGCTGACAAACAGCCTCCTTTAACAGTAGAAACATTTGTGTCCTTATACGAGTAAGATGGCACCTGCTGAAAACACCTGACTAGTTCAAGTCACATACTCTAAATTGTCACAGGCTCCTCTGCCAAATGCATGTGTTAATAAAGTAAGTTATTGCATCAGCTATCCATTTTAGAGACGCATAAAGTGAATGCTTACACGCATCGTGACAGTTGTCTAAAAACGTTCCTTTGCAAATAAAAAATGTACTACCGCTATGTGTGTTTTATGGGCCGGCTGGCTACGTTTCTGTTACTGCCACTGTGTTAGCACTAGCTAGCTAACTCCACAGACCGAAGGAGGACCGTGGCTAGCCGCTCCGTTTCAGTTAACTTAAAGCCAGCAGTTAACCGGTTCAGCTAAGTGGTAGGAGCAAAGTGACGATCCCGTCTACCCGAAATGGACATTATTAAGAAGCTGATGTGACAGCAGGGCCGTTATGTCCTTTTTAGACATAACGTTAACGTTGCTCTAAAACATCACTCATATCTAACTTTAGAGTAATTTAATGTCGACTCATGTTTCATTGAACACACCGTTCTAATTCTACATTCTTGATGTCTTCCAGTTAATTATGTGGCGCTAGCTAAATAAATAACAGAGGACGAAGTTCTTAAAAAAAAAAAGAGCCAACACAGCCAGATTTAATTTAAACACGTAACTGTTAACGTTGTGGACACAATGTACCGTTTTGCCGACTAAAGACATGACTCCTATAAAGCAGACAGTGCTGTACTAAAGGATGCATTAATTTGACAGAAAGTCAAACTGCGTTTGGTCTGGGGATTTTGAGTTAGCTATACAGTATGAATGAAGTTGGCTGGCTAGCTAGCTAGCTAGCTAACTAACTGACTAGCAACCCTTTAGTTAAATGCAAATGGACATGCTGTTCACCGCATGTTCAAAACCTGCCTTAATGACACCATTGAAGCTCACTGCTAAATGTGACTACTGACCTGCTCTTTGCTCGCCTTCTCTGACTTTAACTTCCGAACGACTTCACCTTGGGTTTTAATTGCTTCTTGTATCTGAGCCTTGCCTTCCATGGTTTTTCATTAATGTATTTCCACCGCTACTCACACCTCCTACCCTGCAGCTGTCAAGACCATAGTGTAGGCGGAAACGGAAACAAGTACAACTTCCGTTTCAAATTTAAAGTAACGTAGCATTATTTTTAGTCACAAGCTAAACAGAAAACCTCCTCAAAGTTCCGGACTGTGAGGTTGCAAACATCTAATATGTGTTTTTTTAAAACAAATTTTCAAAATGTTAAACACGACTAAGATTGTAGCCCAATGGATACAAGGATTAGGATACTCCAAGAGACAGAAGAAGAGCCAACATACATTTTAACAGTTCTGAGAAGACTTATGACAGGCTTGTTTCGTTTTCTAAGTTATTAAAATGGGGATTTGCTCAGGTTAAGAAAATTTACAAGTGGACTGTAGTAGAATGGAAAAAGGAAAGATGGATCCAAGTTTGATATGTGCAGATAATTTCCAATTGTTACATAATTTTTTTCCCAATGAAATAAAATCACAAATATTTCTCAAATCATGTATACCTGTAGTATTTCTAATTTGAAAGAATTGCTACAATAGGGCATACTGTGTTGAAATAGCCTCAAATATCAATGTACAGATCATACAGGACTTTAAACTCTACAAACAACTTTCTGTTCAAACTGTGTCCAAAGTGATTCCATAACCAAAGTCCACTTCTGTTGAGTGAACAGAGACGTGTCATCAACATGTCTGTGAGTATCACCATATTACTTTATTTTGCATCTATACTTTATGGACTATTAAGAATGCAACATTACAACAAACAACAACTATGTGAGGAGTTAACAGAGCGTTGCACGATGGACTTTGAACTCCACAGCACTGTCATTAGTGTCTTTAGTGTTTACTGCAACCGTTAAAGTACTGTTTCAGATGCTTCTTCACTTTGACAAGCCATAGGAATTTCTTGTACATGAAAGTGGCCAAACTAAAACACTGATCAGGGGAGGGTACAACATATTTATATATCTTTTAGCTTCTCATTCACACCTACAGATTTAAAAGTATTTTGTACTGAGACTAGTGTAATGTACATACAAATTTCTGATTTCTCTCATTTTTAAAGCTGCTGCTAGACTGGTGTACAACCAAGTAGGTATTTTCCTGAGTGAACAGTTTCCACACATTGTTTTTCTCATTGAAGTTTGGACAGCTTGTTAAAGTTTGTAAAGAATTGGGAAGTGGTGGAAAGCTATGATCAGGTTTTCCTCCATTTTGTGAAAAGCTGCACTAATCAGTATTTTTATATTAAAAAATAAAAAGGCCAATACCTGCATAATTCCTACAGTACTCCTTTACTGAAACATATTCCTTTGTTTTAAAGAAGGCCTTTGCTGACTCTATGGGAAGGCTGATTATCTGTGCTTCCAGCAGCAGCGGTTTTCAGTGGAAACTGTACTCTGCCTTTCAGCAGCAAACAGCAGACAGACACGGCAGAGACTAGCTGGTGAACACAGTGGAGCATGTAGCAGCTAAAGAGACAGAAAGTTCCCTCAGGAGTTGATGGAGAGCCATAACAGAGCTAATAGAAGGAGAATATTGGACTTACGTTTATCAGATGGACACAAACACAAGTCCAAATGAATGCTAATGTTGCTTCATTCTGCAAGTTGGATGTTAGCCACAACATCATTATAAGGTCATAACATGTCAAAGTTTTGCTGACTACAAGGACTACAGACCTGTGGCACTGACCTCCCACATCATGAAGGCCCTGGAACGACTCGTCCTGGAGCAGCTCCGGC
>JAVQJD010056396.1:0-12052 GCA_036023655.1 Nannoperca australis
CTAATCAAGTCCAATCAGTTTAATTAAACACAGCTGGACTCCAATGAAGGAGTGGAACCATCTCAAGGAGGATCAGAAGAAATGGACAGCATGTGAGTTAAATATGAGTGTCACAGCAAAGGGTCTGAATACTTATGACCATGTGATATTGATATGTGATATAATAAATTTGTAAAAATGTCTACATTTCTGTTTTTTTTGTCAAGATGGGGTGCTGAGTGTACATTCATGAGAAATAAAATGAACTTTTGGATTTTAGCAAATGGCTGCAATAAAACAAAGAGTGAAAAATGTAAAGGGGTCAGAATACTTTCCGTACCCACTGTATAAGTTTATGATGGTGTGGTGAGGATCGGTGGAGCATCTGGCCCTTCTTTGCGATTTTCTCCCACACTAGTTGGTCAGCAGTGGCTGTAAAATCTGCAGTGCAGGTAGTCAGTGACAGAGAAAGCCACCTGTTTGGTTGTTCAGGCTTAAAAGAGTATGCCACTTGTTTAGCATTGCACTCCTGTGACATTGTTCCACGATGGACAGTTTAAAAAAAGGATCAAAACCCATGGACCAGAAGCAGAGATGTATTTTTAATTCAACATATTCTTTTTTCTTGTCAAACATGGTGCCTACATTACCCATAACGCAAGCCACTGACAGTTTGCTCTGAGAATAAGGCTTGTAGCTAGTAGTTATGCTAGTAGCGGCTAATGTAGCCTTGAGCCACTAGGCTCAAGCAGACACGAGAAGAAGGCTACAGAGGTCTGGTAAGCTCAGTTTTTTACACATTTATTTTTTAAACTTGTAGTCTTCAGGCCCCAACCGACGCTGACTCAAGTGACTCATCACTTGAGGACATTTATCAGACTTCACACAGCTCCATTTGGAGCCACAAAGGTTTTTTCACAAATGAGGTAAGACCTGTAAACATACTTTGATATTCCCCTCTAATCAATCATATAATCATATAACAGCATATGAATGTCTTAAAAGCCTTTTATGCTGCCTGGGAGAGAAAACAAGATATAGATGAATGCAATTACAATCCTGGAGTGTGAGAACACTGTCCAGACCAAACATTTTTTAGGACTGGAAAAAAAGTCCTCAAGGTCACAGAAGCTGAGACAAAGTTAGAGTTATATCATTACATGCATAGCAGCAAAGTGTATGCCTTAAAAAAGATTTACTGTACAGTGAAACACTGAGATGGTAGTTGCTGATGTCCAGTGTATCTTTAACACTTCAAAGATACTAGCTAAAGAGATGTGTTTGAGCGCAGGTTTGATATGAAAGTAACTCTAACTTATGACTTCAAATATAAAAACTGAATCTATGCTTGTCTTTACCCTTTTGAAGCGAGAAAGTGAGAGAGTGCTAGGTGGAAATGTCAAGCCGGTGTAAGTGGCTCCATTGACATTCTCAGGAGACAAATTGGAGGATTTTACACTTCAAAACTGCCCGTCCTGCTCCATTTAACGTCAAAGGAGATCTCTGCGGCACTTACTCAGATGTGGACATGGTGCAGGCCAGTAGGGGGCACACTTACTTTGTTGCAGCCCATGCACCGTGCCATGCTCAGCACGTGTAGAGTGACTGTGAATCCTAAATGCATGCACGCATACGTGCATGTTTGAGTATGATGCGTCAGACAAAGGAGAGTGCAGGAAAGACAAAAAGAGACAGAAGGGGAAGCAGGCACACAGAAAATATCTTACAGGCACACAGAATATTTTCCTCCTTTCATCTGGACATCATTCACACTTACAGTAATCTGCGGTGGGGAAGTTCATCAAAGGGCTTCCGATGGATGGGGGTGTAGTCTTGATGGTTGGTCTAAATGGCAGCCTGGTTGTGCTGGTGACCAGTGGTGGAAACTCGCCGTTGGCTGAAATGAAATATAATGCATTTATTAAAAAGGCATTACCTTCTTCCCTTCATGTGCAGCAATGAAACCCTGTTGCCGTTAAGGAGGTCATTCTTTCATTTGTACCACCAATAGCTATACAGAGGGAGTAGAATACAAAACATCCAGCTCTTCTCCATCTCTATCTGTTCCTACAGTAGATGGATAAGCACATAAAGTCTGTGTATTGTAGCAACCCATCAAGCCTCCAGCTTCACCACTTTCCCACGACTGAGATCATAGGCTCAATGGTACCTTGATCTCTTCCCCCTCAAATTCTCACCCAGAATAAAGTCTTCCAGGCAAATGGCTGGCTGATTGGCTATTACGGTTCAAAATAGAGGATATTCTCATCTTTTTCTAAAGATGGTTTAAGTAGGGGGAGACTAATTTTGACAACCATAATGCTTGGATGCTGACCTGGAAAAAAACACTCAGAAGAGGTGGATGACCAGGAGTTTCCATGGTCGCTGAATCACTGAACAGATCTTTGCAGGTCCATGCATTGCTATCAGCAGAATAACAGACTGGCTTGAAAAGTGTTAAAAAAATCTGCTGCCACATCTGATCAGGGACTGCAGAGTCTACAGGAACAATCAGTGTAACCCTGTCAGCTGAACATAACAAAATACTTTTTCAATGTTTACTGGCGAATGGGCTGAAGTGATAAAATCCAACAGTATTACAATACCCTATAGCGCAAAATACATTCAAATCTTAAATTCAAAACATTATTTGCTAACAATAGTCACTGAAGATGTTGCAGAGCAAATACCATTTCCTTTAACTTGTTTGGGACTTTCTTATTTTAAGAACCCAGATGCAATGTTCAGTTTAGCTGCTATAAATGTGTTCTGTCCAGCAGCTCATTTCTTTGATGCAATGTTTTGTAGAAAAAAGCCCTCTGTGGCTCTGTTGTTAGATGGCATTCTCTGCTGGTCCTGATCATCGCCTCCATGCTTCAGTCTATCAACACCAATGAGAGCCTTCCTCATAGTCTTTTCATTAAACACTTTTAAACATGCCCAGTGTAGATACGTATAGCTTGCATACGTATTGTATTGTAATGTATTATAAACTATCCTGAATGTGTGTATGACCCACATATTAAGTTCTGTTTTCCATATATAATAGACTGTTGAGAGGACAATTACATGGCTTGTGGGCCTATTTGCATTTCATATGGCAATTAAGAAAAGAGCAGGTTTTTAATTGTAGACTGGTCTGTCTTGTAGAGAAACACAATAGCATACAGTTTGTTTACACTGTAGCTGTCTAATATTCTCCAAAGGGGGATCCTGGGTGGCAAACAGCAGCAAAATATGGTTTAAAGGTTTTGTGAGAGTGTTTCCTTTCACTTGCTTTGCTCCTCTATGCCGCAAGTACTCCTGCGCTAAAAGGTTGCAACTCCAGATAACACCAACAACCCACTGATGAGCAGGTGGTGTTTCCGGACCTTGGAAAACAGTCACACAAGCTGAATATCAAGCACAAATCCAACTGAAAGTTTCCTAATTGTGATGAGCCAGTGAGTTGCCCACACTGTGTCATTTGCCTCCTTGATGGAAACAAATCATTCCTCCTTTCCCTGCCTTCCTTCATGGGGTGTCAGGAGACAGAAACAAGACTTTTCATCTTTATCTCTCAAATCATTTTACTGCGAAGAAAAACACTCCCTCTTCTCCATCCTGGCTCCCCTGTCACCCCAGGCTGAAGGCTCGCCGTTTATAACAATATGGCAGGGGGCTCCCTCAACAGCTGAAAGGTTTGGAAAGCTACTATGTGGCGCCGTTCCATTTGGTCCGAGAAAACCTGCTTTGACTTAGAGCTGACAACCTGACATGAATATTATTTGTGCCTAAGTTGAAACTACACCTATGGTAATATGGCTGAAATATATCATTAAAAAGAAAATCTAAATCCTTCAGCTGGTAGTACTTTACTGGAACTTTCTCTGAGTAGAAAAATTATTTAATATTGGCTTCAAAGCTTAAAAATCCCCAGCACTGCTTACCTAAAATCTACCAGCTAGAAAATCAATAGCTCATTCCATAGCCCTGTAATCCTCAAATAAATATGATCGTCTAAGTCTCCACTGCTTGGGAGCTTTGATACAGATAGAGTTTATGTGCAGATTTGATGGATCACATATAGCCCACGAGTGACCACAATATGTTTGATTGTTTGGGGCGAGTAGAAGCCCTCCACACAACACTGTGTCTCTGTAAGTTACACCTTTAGATGTGTTTTGTGCACACAAGTTCAGCAACTTTTTCTATCTTCAACAAAGTTGCTAATAAGCCCACTGCATTGTTATTCTGAGCATGGGGTAACACGCTACAGCAGGGCTACAGAACAGACAGAGCTGGAGCACACAGTATTGGTATGCTCTGCTGCTGCTGCAGGAAAAGGACTCAGCAGGTCCACCACAGAGCAGCATGAACCAGAAGGGCAGGGCAACAGCCGGCGTGGCTGTCACTGTTCATTAGCAGGGCGCGGAAAGCTGCCTGAAGCCCACCAGAGGCCAGCCACGGGGTGGGGGGTGGACGGTAGGGGGTGGGGGTAGGGGGGCACCTTGTTTCCACCCAGCCACGATTCCCACATATCTCGAGATTGCAATACTCTGAGAAATATCCACACCACAGACATATCATGCTAACAGCCAGTATAATTCCTTATAGAAACACGATTTAAAAGCTGGTATGCTGCATAGCATTTTCAGAAAATGTATGTAACATGTTTTCTACACGTACCCTACTTTTGGATTCCTAATCTGTTAATTTGCACATGCTATGTATTTAAATCTAAAGGCAACTGATACACCTGGGAGAGACCATATGTGTTTTAATTGGCCTTAATGTACAAGTCATCACTGTGAATACACTGAGGACTTTAGAGCATCTGCACTTACTGGTCCATGGTGTGTCTCCATGTTTCTCAACACCCACAGGTTAAAGTGATAATTACTGAAGCCCATGCACATTTATTCATGTACAGTGAAGGTCCAGTTAGTTTTTCTATTCCAATTATGTACTGATAGGTTGAACTATTGCATCTGTTAGTTGTTGTGGTAACCTGTGTAATACAGATAACTGAAAGGTATTGGTAAAACACAGTCTGTTTTCATTTTCCCAATAAATGAAATGTTTTCCATCCAAATCTCCGTTTTGCAATCATAAACCTTTTGAGGAGCGTTGCCTGGACTATTCAGTGATCTCAAGAAGCAGCTACTCAGGAGACACATTTACAGTGTGATGTTGGGGAGTCTCCATAGAGGCAGCTGGTACTGCTGTTAATGCAGCTCAGTGTGTGGGAAAAGAAGTAATGGTACATGGCAGAGAGAAAAGGATTCCTATGCTATCTAACCCAATAAACTAATTTAATGATGTTAATGAAAATAAAATGATAAAACTGACATCTATGTGCGACACCTGAAGGGCAATAGATGCATCATTAAGCACACATGTTTGCCAAACTATACATCACACTAAAGCCAAGAGGAGTGTAGGAATGAGGGCACGGATGGCTGATCTTCTGCATAATGTGTTCGCAGTATGTTTTCCCACCAAAACATATTACAGGGCTGCGCCAAAATGCTTTGGGATCCATCATGTTAATCCCTCACAGTGATCACTCTTGGGAAAGGATGTCTTTTGCTGAGCTTCAGCATCTCCCATCAGCTGGTCTGATTGATAGGCGTTAAAATGTGAGTGTGTTGAGTGTGGCTGTAGGTAATGGATACCTGGCCTCGGTTAAGAGCTTGCCTTGTGGAAAGTGAGCGGAGGGGGATAGCTGATCCTTCAGTGCTGCCATGCCAGTGGCGCCACTCCGGAGGACATAAAATACAATTGCCGTGCAAATATCTCTTGGAAAATGTAATCTCTTTAAATAAAGAGTCTCTGACCCAATAAGCCAGTGTTGATACAGGACGTTGTCGACTCTGTTCCAGCCTAGACCAACAGCAATTTCATTTACTTTCATCATCAGCATGTCATCTACTTGCATTTTACAGTTGGGGCAATACAGTTAAGATTACATCTGTTGTTCAATTCAATTCAATTCAATTTTATTTATATAGCGTTGTTGATGAATACATTTAGCAAAAGCATCATCTAAAGGTGAACAGATAATAGATTATGTGTGCAAGTCACATTTGTCATTTGTTAGATTACATGTGTAATACACAATGTGTTTTATCAACTCTAATTAATCACAACTGAACAGTTTTCAACATTTAAGAGTTGCAGTAATGACACCACACCGAGACCTTCTCACCTTAGACAAAACTTGACAGGGTCAGTTTGATAATCTACCCAGCATCACAATGCATCAAATTAAAACAGGAAAAAAACAACAAGACTGTGTCAGAGGGTGACACCCGTGCCCCTGCTTCTTGAGTCTAATTCTTGGCCAAGGTGTAGTCAGTTTAACACAGCTTCATTTGAATACTGTTCTCATTGTCAGAGCTATATATTCAGGTACAGAGATGTCAGTTATTACTATTCCTGTCACAGTTCAAACAGGTTCCTCCAGATAGGCAGAGATAGAGGGAGGTACTGAACTCCTAAACGTTCATTCTCCTGATGCCAGACTTGGTTGTCATCTTACTCATGTTTTTATACTGATAAACCATCTCCATTATAACACAAAAGTATTCGGAAAGGTGATTGGCTTGACCTTTAGAAGCCTGCAGTACAACATAAGCCCTTATCAATCAGCAAGCTATATTATGGCAGATTTGGGCTGTTCTGACATTTCCAGACACATCAAAGGTTCTCAAAGAGAGTGTGCTAAAGGAATTTGCCAGTTTTGCCAATGTATTTTGAAAAGCTACAGTAGTTTTAATAAAGATATTATTTCTAAGGGAGTAGCAGATGTGTAAAGGACTCACAAGGATTTTCCCACCCTTATTGGACAGAGTGGTAGTGACAAGGCTGACTGGAAATGAGGGGAGAGAGAAGGGGCCATGACATGCACCAGAGGTCGCCAGCTGGAGTCGAACCGGTGTCTCTACAGTTAAATGGCATGAGTACGCTGTAACCATTCGGCTACCAAAGATCTCCTTGTTGGATTAAAAAAAAGTATTTTAATGAGTGAAGGGAATTGGATTGAATAAATTATGGATAAGTAAGCCCTTCATGAATGCTCCAACGTGTACAAAACTGCTACTCATTCAAATTTTATCTCTGTAAAACATGAATATAGGGCAGACCTGTATTGATTATTATTTACCCCCGTGTTTGTCATGGTCAATTAATCAGGCGATCAGTCAAACAACTCCATTAATTGACCCCAAGGTCTGATGAAGTAAGAGCACAAAAAGAAAGACTCAACATTTTTATAGTACTCACATGCCAGGAAGCAGTCCATGCTCAAAGAGATGTTGTCAAGAGAGATGGCTGAACTGGGTCCAGGTCCATCTTCTGTGCTGAACTGCAGCCAGAACCTGCAGAGGCACAGGGTGGTTTTAACTACCTCACAGCCTGTGAATGGTTGCATAGCTACTGGCTGAAATGATGTGAGGAGGAATTTATCGTGCTTTAAGAAAAATGCCACTGAGGTTTGGCTTTGCAGGGTGGCATTGTGTGCCTTATGACAGCTCAGTGTGTGTTGTAAAGAACTGCTCACTCTCCCAGCTGATCAACAACAACAACAAAAACACTGATTTGAAGGAAACACATTTTCTTGTTCCAAATTTAAGCTTTGATGCACAAAATAATATAGGCAGGCATAGTTACACAAGCTTAGCATGAGCTATATGTCTAAAACTTTATAGTTTGACATTTTAGAAAAAATGCTTGTTCAATTTCTTGATAAGAGAATTGATATTCTAATGTCTGTAAGATAAATATTGAGCCCCAGCCAGTACCCAGTTGGCTTAGCCTATCTTGGCTTAGCATAAAGACTGAAAACAGAGGGCTAACAGCTAACCTGGCTCTGTTCAAAGATTACACAATCTGCCTACCAGCACCTCTAAAACTCACTAGTTAACATGTTATATTTAGTTGATGAACTGTACAAAAACTAGAGGGTAAAAACAACAATTCACTATTTACCTGTAAATTAGTTTTACAGGTGCTGGTAGGTGGATTTTGAATGAGGCTAGCTGTTTTGCCTTTTTCCAGTCTTTATGCTAAACTAAGCTAACTGATCTCTCAGGCTTCCAATTTAGCATACACACTGGTGTTGACCTTTTCATCTAACTCTAAGGCAAAAAAGTTAAAAGCGTATTACCCAAAATGTTCTACTATTTATCTAAATTCTGTGGATTCAAATATAATTTTTCACTAAAGTGAAAATGGTTTTGTGATTGCAGTTTTATGAGTATCTCATCATTTGGTTTATTGATTAGTTGTTATTTTCTAGCTGTAAGACATTGACGTTCACAAGAAGTGAGCTCTGAATCAAAAGGCATTCCCCTCAACACCATCAGTCATTCAGATACAAAGTTTGTATCTGTCAATTACAACATTTATTATGTCAGGTGTTGCTTACACTGGATGGCATATTGTATCTCCATTCCTGCTTTCCATCCACAGGTTCTCAAACCAATAACACTCACATTCAGAGTCTACATATACTGTCTGTTATGTCCTGACTTTGGTCTGCACTTCAGGCTGTATTTCTGATTCTATTTAAACTCTACAAAGGTCGCTGTACAAAGAGTGACAGGTTCGCCCAGTGGTTACGGACATGACATTCTAATTAAGAGCACAAGCACAGCTGACTACATAACCCGGGAATCAAAAATGAATCACTCTCAGGGGAGCAGGATTATCCAAGCTCAATTGGCAAAGAAATCCCCAGTCAGGCAAACAGAGATGAACTGCCTCATATGGGGTTTCTCTTCTTTCTTTCTTTATTCTATTTTCTTTTAATTTATGTCTTTTTAAGGGGAAATCAGGGCCATAGCTAATTGGAAGAAAAGTAGTGTGGGTAGAGCCTTTTGTATTGATTTCTACTCTCTTTATCACAGACAAGTTGAATAAAAAGAGAGGGGATACTTTGTACAACCTACATATGGCAGGTCCATGGCATAAGACTGGAACCTCGATAGGATTCATTAATTTTGTGGAGTTGGGGAAATGTATCCCAGAAAATGGAATGTAAATGTTGAAAATTTGCATTTACATTTTTGGTTTTGGTTAAACGAAGGAAGAAGACCTTCTTTGTTCTGTTTCTTTCCTGTGATGTATCTGTGTGAAAATGTTGGAGGTTTGCTGGGAGGGGAGTTGGGTGACTTGTTTGCTGTTAAACACCTAGGTGTCAGTTTGATGCCTTCAGACAGTCCAAGTATGCAGCGTGATATATTCAAACTGCCATTTGAGTGGTGAAACAGGTGAGCGTTTTTCATACCAGTCTGCAAGCCCATAAAGGGGAAGGATGACAAGTTTCCAGCCCCTTTCAGATTTGGGTTCACTGGCTGAATGCCACAGTCTGCGCTGGTCCTCAGGGCCTGTACTGTTCTCTGCTACCCACAGAGACAGCGACCCCTTCTGTAAGCCTCCAGAACACAGCCAGAATCGCACCTGTTGAGGCAAGGGGTACATTTTGAATGAACAATGCCGCTATGCTGAGTATATGAAATACCACAGCAACTTTAACTTCCTTTAAATGTTATTGAATTTAAGAAAACTAACCAAGTGTGTTATCAGTCACAGAAGGGATGCTCTTAAAATTGCATTGAGATCAATCAGCAACAGCCATCTGTTCCGTTCTAATTATTCTAAGATTAATAGAATTCAACTAGGATCATGATTTGTCTTATTTTGCTATCTGAGCTGCTCCTGCATGCTTCAGCACAAATCAGTCTCATTTTGCTGTTTCCTGTAGGAATAAAGTGGGTGTAAACCTGCTTAAAATTGAAGAAAACACAGGCCAGAGGAGCCAGGAATTAAATAGTAAAAGGAAGTCTGAATCTAAAGCTTGCTAACAAGCATGGGATGTGACCATGTCCCTCTACAGCATTTCATTGGAGCCAAGAACATAATTCTTGCTTCACCATTTAAGTGGAACAGATGGTGGCTTAAGCCTGATGAAAAGTACACGTAGAGGAAACACTACCAACTGAATTCAACACCTTTATGCTTAGTGCTTGCATTGTGCTTGTCGACAGCAGGTGGTGGTCCTTATCATCAACTGCAAGACCACATGGTGACCGTTTAAACATCAAGATTACAGGCACTGCACAGTGCACACTGGGCATGACATGAAAGTGAACGTGGTCTGTAGCTAATACCCGAAACTAATATCCTCAAAATAGTTGTCCAAGAGCAGACAGGCTAGATTGAGCAGCACCAGCTCACTGTAGAAAGGAGGATTTAGAGTGTTAATCTGGAATCATGGCTAATCTTTGGCTGTGTGCCAAAAAGCTGGTGGGCAAGGTCTGCAATGGAGCAGTACTGCCTCCACAGCTGTCCACAAATGCCAGACACCTCTTACTGACACCTGAGAAGCAGCAACCTTCTCCTCCTACGTTTTCTTTTTCACGCAACATTTCCTGTATGGCATCATGTGTGAATGGGAGCAGTGATCGATATTGTTAAACCTGTACCGGCAATTTTCCCACCTCCAGACCTAGTAACATTTCAGGGAAAATACAGATACGGTTGTGTTGTGAAGGAAAGCAGTAAAATAGCAGGGACAAGAACGTAAAGGGTTACGCTCGTCTGCCGAAAGACGCTTTCATGGAGAGCGAGTGATCCAATGATGACATATTTGAATCCGTGCCTTGTTTATAGTTGCTTTGCCAATACTTTTGAGGGTGATTTGAAAACTGAATATTAAATACAATACAAGAACACTGGCACTGGGAATAAACAACCCCTGGCTTGCCATGTTCCTGAAAGTAATAAAATGTCTTCAGCCACATATATGTAAAGCCTTGCACCATCATCTTCTTCTTCTGTTGAGTTTTATGGTGGTTGTCATTACTGCCATCTTCTGGACTGTCTGCTGGATCTTGCCCCATCTACTTCAGAGTTGCCATGGCAAGCAGGAAATGTTCTTGAATGCAGCTGCATGTGTGAATAATGAAAATCATTAGTGGTGCCTGAAAGATTATCCCAGTAATTTATCCGGGAACTATGTTTAAAATAGGCTTTACTTTCTTTCCTCTCTGTCTCATATATTATCTTGTTTTCTGACCTCTTGACCTTTGCATCACCTTCATTCTGTCTCATCTTTTCTTACCTACAATCACTTATTGCCTCCACAAAGTATACATGCAGAAGGCCAAAGGTGGCTGTGCTGAGCAATATTAAAATAACTGACATAACTCTAAATGCTGATGCAACAGCATCAGTCAAAACTTCACTTACACAACCACCCCCAGAGACCTGCTCTGTGAGCATCACAATCTGAATAATGCATGATGCAGAAAAAACCTGTGATTGACGAGGTCAACCTCACTGCCTGTTATGATCCCTCAGGAAATGCAGATGGCACAGTGTTAACCTGGTATCATGAGCTGTTTCTGAAGTTAACATCAAATTATTGAAAAGAATTTTGTTGAAAAACAATGTTGAGAAATACAACTAAATGAGAGAGGAGATTAGCAGTTTAACAGGCAATTGGGCACACATACACAGAAGTCTGGCTGTGCGAGATGTGGGTTTTATGTTACATTCATTGTTGAAGTGGTGTGCATGGAGCTGTAGTAAGATTAATAATCTGCTTTGAGGGTGGTGTTTTTTTTTTAATCACCTTTGCAAAACCAAAAACACAAGCGCTCAAGTGTAATGGATCAATTAAACAGAGCATTTACCTTCTCTAATGTAAGCTGCAAATGTTAGTGTGCCTGGCATTTCCAAAGGCAAAGGGGCATATCATCAGCAAACAATATTATTATGTAGGTTACAGGTTAGAAAAACGTCTGTTCAGCACTGCGTGGAAGCCAAGTTGCTAATAATCATAGTTTAAAGGTCAAAATGATAGCGTTTCTTTTATTTTAGAAAACACCTTTACAGGCCACCTTTTAAACAAATCATTTGGAAGCATTAAAAAGTCAGCTAGTGTGAGCTGGAGTTTTCCACCAGTTCTACATTACATTACATTACATTTAGGCATTTAGCAGACGCTTTTATCCAAAGCGACTTCCAAAATAAGAGCTTTACATCAAGTGCATAGAACCATGATTGAAAACAACAAGACGTCTCA
>JAVQJD010056400.1:0-17520 GCA_036023655.1 Nannoperca australis
GGTTGGTTCTGAAGCTGCTGTAATCTTGTAACCTGGTACATTTGAAAGGGTAAGTGACATTGAACATAGATATTATGACTACATAATTACAATTTCATCCACCAAGCATTCCCACTACCTGTGGTGTCTCCCTGAAGCAGATGTTCTCAGGCTCTGTAGGCATTGTTGCACCTGTGCTGGGAAAGAGATATAAAAAGTGACAACACTGCAGGTGTAGTTTATTTGAATGTTTTGATTCAAGCTTTGAATCCATCTCTGGAGATTCTCATTCTCATTCCTCACTCTCACTCTCTCTCGCTCTCGCCCGTGCACACACACCTTGTTCAGACCGATGTGTCTCCCGTCATAGTGGTTGCCTGAGAGCAGGTAGTGCTGGTCTCATTACTATTCCATTCACACAGCACACGGCTCTGGGAAAGCCCTCATTCCTTTTAGGTCGTCGTGGTGATAGATCTCTTAGATGTCAATCAGGACACAAGTTAACGGAGACGTCAAAAAGTCCCTACAGGGGGATCTTTCACTTTTTTAATCTTTTCATCCATCATTTCATGCTCTGGCCTGTTTGTCATTTACCTCCCTTGAGCACTAAATTGGAATTAGCTTTTTCCAGCCTACTTCACATTCATACAGTACACATTCACAGCACAGTCAGTCTCCCACTGTTGGATGAATTACCAATGGAGTACATTTTATTGATGGAACATTTTGAAACGAGCAGATGAATTCCCTGCTGACCCCACAACTCACTGTGTGTTGTAAAAACAGAAACAAAATCAGCTGTAGCCGAGCTGTTCATTGTGCTGTTAAAGCTGAATTAGGTTGGCTCTAAATGATAATTCAATCAAAGTTTATTTGTCACATCATATCAGATACAATCACAGTGAAATGTTTACTAACTGGACTGGTCTAGGGTGGGGTCCTCCTTCTCCGAGGCATCGTGTTAGTTTCAGTTCCGCCCTCTTTGTCTCTTCACACCGTGTCATTTCATGTCCTTTAGGCGGTGTATCTAATTGGCTGAGTGAAACCTCACCGTGGGCAGAGCTCCTGCCTCTGTGCTTCCTTCATCCCCTTGTTCAACACAGTGAAAGAGACAGCCATGCTCCCTGACAGGCATGCTCATTAAGAGCACCTGAGCGCTAAATATAGAGCAGTTGGAGTGATGTGCAGAGTGCAGAGGCACGTCAGTGAGATTGCAGTTGATAATCATGGCTTGAAAAAAAGTTGTCTCGTTGGAATGTATGTCCCTCATGGTGAGTTCATTGGATGTGGCGTCTATAGGACATTGTAAAACACACATTATAATCAGTGTTAAACACAATGTACCAGGTTTTTAAGTACAGTTTTTTATATATTGGCATGTGTTACAAGCCAAACTGCAGTGTTAAAAACAAGCCGTGTAACACATGCAATACAAAAGATAAACTTGAGGAAATCTCTGCTTTGGACATTCATAATGGTGGTTAAACATTTAAAAACAGGCAATGAACATGAAATAAAAATGAGTTTTATTGCTGCTGACATCTTTTAATGTAATTAACACATAAAGCTAGATTTATCCCCAGTCTCTGAAATTGTATTAATATCAAAAGTTGGGTCTAGCATATGCAAATCTTTCAGATTAATACAATTAAAACAGTTTTTCTATAATGTAAATCAAAGGAGAAGCTACAAACATGGGCTGTAAGCTATAGCCACGAGCTCTTACTATGACCATCCAAACTATGTAGCTGCATATATGTTGACATTATTATTTCAGAAGCATGTATGTTTATGTGCACAGCTGGATCTGCAGCCTGTCAGAGACAATATAGTGAACATTGTTAAAAATGAATGTGTCAGTATACTGTATGAATCAGCTCTAACAACATGGAGATAGATATAGAGCAATATAGTTTGTCTTGCAGCCATGAAGACCGTTACCATGCATTATATTTGGACCACTGACTCTGCTCATCATGCCAAATGCTTGACAAAGTAGTTAATCCTAATAATTGTACATTCAGGTGGGTAATTTGGACATTCAAATGTGGTTTATTGGCAACTTGAGTCTGAAAATACTGACATTGGAATAAATAGCAAATTGGTGTAACCTCAGTAGGATCTAATCAAGGTTTCACTTTAAACAGATGTATTGAAAGACATAGACTACCTGATACCTACGTTTAAAGACCGGTATTGAGTGACTTATCAGTGAACCCTTGTATGCTGTAAGGGTCCATAGAAATGGATTAGACCCTAGTGCTTTTGTCTATGCATAGTGTGAGTCTATAAAGGCCTGTTCTTTGGTTGATGCGCTGATAATATTCAGTGAAACCCATTTGTCTATGACTGTGATGTCTGTGATGATGTTGCTAGAACAAGAGGAGGAGGAGGATGACATTTTCCCCTTCAGACAGTCTTCCAACATGTAGAAATGTGATACTATACAGTACTTCATCCAAGAACAAGCACTAATAACTAAACATTTTGGGAAATAAATGTTTTAAAAGTGAATTGAAAGGAATACTTTGATACTTGTCATTGCTTTCTTGCCGTGAGATGTAATGTGCTGTCAATTTCACATCAAGTACAGAGCTGAAGACAGACTTAGCAAGGCGTCTGAAAGCAGGGGGAAACCTGACTCTGTTGCAGAGTCCAGCACTGAGCAGCGTCCAGGTGTAACTGTATGTAACTGGGTGAAAATGACCATGACAACAAAGAGTTTGGTTCAGAGAATGAGATATTTGTTCGTTAGTGATAGGAGTTCTTACGTTGGACACAGCAAGGCTGGCTGTAAGATGTTTTTTCTTATCTCACTCTCAGAAAGAAAGCAAATCAGCATGTTTTTCAAACATTAGACGTGTAGACGTCTCATTTGCTTTGCAACAAAAATGGACCCAAATAATGAGCATTTTATCCAGAGACAACTAAATTCACCAGTGATGTCTAAAACTCTTAATTGCATTTCACACTGAGAGATGACTACAGGCCACTGGTTCTCAAATTGTGTTAACATTTTCAAATTTCTCACAGTTACCTACTGCTGCCAATGTGACAGGCTGCCTGGTGCAGTGGAGTGGTGTTTTATAAAAGTGAATAACTTCGGTTCCTCTCTTTTTTTCTCCCCTCCCTCACAGTGCGGCTTCATGACAGCATATCAGAGGAAGGATTCCACTATCTGGTCTTTGACTTGTAAGTACAGGAGTTTTATTTTGCTGACACGCCACATGGTTCAACACATGGCAAACACACACTCACCTCTGAGGAGATGTAGCTAACAGCTTCCAATCAGATGTCCTATTGCTGAGGCACCACGGGAGGTTAGACATGGCGCGTTCGCCTCCTGTGTCCTCCTCCCTCTCTGCTCCATCTGTCTCAGCAAGGCCGGCGTGTGCTCACTTATCACCATGTTCACACACCGCACAGAAACATCACATACTGTACATACACATGACACGCCTGCAGCAGACTACATCAAGCACACACACACACACACCGACAAAACACAAATGAGTTTGATGCATCATGTATGATCACATACACTAGGTTCAGCTCCCTAAATAAATAAATAATAAAAGAAATAACTAACACAGATGGCAGGTAGGTATCTCTATTCACTCTTATCTTTTTAATTCATCATGTTATTATTTACACCTGTGCTTTTCCTACTGTGCCATTTCAAAATGACTGCACCATAGAGATCTCAGATGTTAAGATTTCCCTTCAAGTCCAATTTAAGTTTTCCTTAAAATAAAATCAGTTGCACAAAAACACCCTTAAGTCTTATCCTTAAAGTTTCCTTAAAATGTTCACCTCCAGTATAATTCAGGTTCTCTGCTTATTTTGGTCGTATATTTAAGGAATCCCTTATTTAGTTCAATTGTAGCACAAAAGACCGTAGCAACTAAAGTAAGGAAGAAAACCCTGTAACTATCTAAACCACAACATGGTCGACTTTATTGTGACAACTGAAGAAAATGAAAGAATCCTGAGAAGTTGCAATTTCTTCCCACATGTTTTTGTTTGCTGATTTGCAAATCAAATGTGCTTTCTTTTTTTTGATTCCTCCAGAAAAATCATTTTCTCCTCTGAACAATGTGGTTTTCTTGTCTTCTCTTCTTCTGCCATGTTTTTACTATCTATAGGCCGACTTTATGAGACAATTACAGGTATCACAAGTCTCTTTTAGTGCAGTAAACGCCTTAAAGTTTTTCCTTAACTAACAAAACCTTTTCAGGGATTCTGTGCAACAGAACAACCTTAAGCCGAAGGTGTCATACTTAAGGAGAAAACGTAAGGTGTTTTGTGCTGCTGGCCCCTGCTCTGTAAACCACATGCCCTGCACTCTAAAAAAGAAGAAAGAAATTAATGTTTTTATATTGATATGTAATATCTTTTGGTTTACGATGGCCAGATTGACAGCTGGCTTCTACAGGAATGTGATCTGATTTGATTTCTCATGCTCAGTTTACTTAAGTCGGATGGAATTTTGAGCCCAACTCTTTACAAGAGCCACAGAGAACATTTGATTTGTCGTTTTGTCCCCATTTCCTGTGTGATCTTATGAAGCGTAAAATGTGAGCTGTCTGACTCATTTCTCGCAGCGTTAAGCATTACTGTGGCTATAACTTAAACATGAAACTAACAAACTACTGGCATGCTAGTTTGACTGTGACGTGTTGTCTTCAGCTCATCTGTTTTTTTTGTTTGTTTTAAAATGTGCTCTTATTTTAATTCATCAACCTCTTCTTCTGTCGTCAGTTGTCATCCTCTAATACATACAATTTGTTAATAAAGTCTTGGGCTTTTTCTCTCATCTTATTTAATCTTCCTTCCTTGTTTCAAATCTCCCCCTTCCCACTCCCTAACTCACCATATCCTTCAATTCTCCTCTCTCCTGTGTATTGTCAGCTGTTGTTTTAAGTCTACTTGGCGATCCAGAAAGGAAATTGCTTGAATTTATTTTAAATGCCGATTTTGATTTGATGGAGGGTAGGAAAAAAGAACAGAAGGTGTTCCTTTCCTGGCTGGAAAAAAACACACAGATAAAAAACATTCCTCCTTTTTTCCTAAATACATAACCTGGCTAATAATACTGCAGATGGATAATGCAAATTAACGAAGTAGTGAGCTACAATATTATATTTCCACAGATTTACAGCTTAAAACCTGGATTTTCACCTTTATATTGTTGAGCAAAGTGAAATCTTTTCAACAGATTGGGAGAGCATGCTGGATCAGGGAAAATACACTTCATATTTGGGCCCACTTCCTGGTTGACAGCCACCACTAAAAGGGACTCTGCAGACATTTGAAGTAGCACTTTACACACACATTTAAACTTTAATGTGGAAACCTCTGAAGACTCAAAGCGTGGTAATGTTTTCTCATGATCATGGAAAAGGTTTGGCCTATAAATATCCTTCAAGTCATTCTTTGTGTTTTGAGCAAATTGAGCCACTGGACCACTTTAATACATGTTAAATGGCAACTCCAGATCAAGATCAGTTTTACATCCCCTGATGATCAGAGATATTTGGTCTGCCCTTGGAGATTTCTAACAGAAAGCCTGTGTTACTAACTCAGGACATGCATTCACCGACAGTTAAGCCAGTGTTATACTTTCCGTGTCCGCAGCCGTCCGCCAGTGTGCGCACTACGTCATTTGCGTCATCAGAGCAGTCCGCTACGGCTCCATGCGTACAAACCCGTACCAGGAAATCAAGTATGACCGCACGGAGTCGTCCGCGAACCAACAGCACCAACTGCGCATGCGTGGGAAAACACGCCGTTGAGTGGCCGTACACCAAACTAAACTTTCTAACTTTTCTTTTTTTCTCTTTTTGCGCTAGGTACAACAGACAAAGCAGCTCTTCTTCTTCTTGCATGAGTGTCGTTATGTTTGATTAGTTGTTTGAGTAAACGCCAATCTACTGCTCATGTGTATTTACACGCTGATCTACTGCGCAAGTGTGGAACGCGTCTGCAGAGCGGGCTCTAAAAACAAGTTTAATTTGAAATGCTCCGCGTACACAGGGTCCGTGACTGCACACGAACGTGTCCGCTCTGGAGTATAACACTGGCCTTATTTTGTAACTATGTAACGCTACAGGAGTTACATTATGGTTAAGTATGGATATTTCAGCTTCTGTTGCTTTGATTTAGACAACTTTTGGAAATGTGTCTTTTGTCTCAAAGTTTGGAGATGTGCAATTGTAAAATACTGTGTATGAGGGAGTCCTTTTAACCCTAATAATACAAACACTGGGCAACACTGTACACCTAATTATGAGGAATAAACAAAACATTGTACATTAACTTCTCCTTCTCTGAGGTTCAAAGGCAGAATCACAGCATAATGTCTAGTACTCTGTAGATATAGATATAGATACTCCAGTTGACATGGCTCAAGCACTCTGGCTTTTAGCCATAACCTCACGGAAACATGGACATGGAAACTTCTTCCAGCTGAATAAACAATGTCCACATACCATGTGACCATATCTGCTGATATATATTACTGTGGTGACTTCACCATTTAGACACATTCGCACATTGTTCATTTGACCCAGTTGGTCGCTTCCAGATGAGATTTGTTAATGTGCAACATTATCAAGCCTCTTTCCTGTCCAGATGCAGAAATGAACATCTGTTATTTTACAGGTCACTTCTCTTCCAGACATACGTGTGTTTTCTCTCCAACTGTGTCTTTTTCTCATTCTGGTTTTGTCTGTCATTTCACTTCTTTCTCTTCCAGAGTTACCGGTGGTGAGTTGTTTGAGGACATTGTTGCCAGGGAGTACTACAGCGAAGCTGATGCCAGGTCAGTGTAATTGTGTTGATATTTCTGAATTTCTTCAATAAATGTGGTGCAAAAAAGGCATATTCAAGCGGACACGTGCTATAGAACAGTTACCCAAATGATATCCATGCAGTCATGAAACTGCATATAACCTACCAATCAGCCTGTATGCAGCATACAGGCACAGGCATACAAGCCCTCCTCATTATGCAATGAATACAGCAGTGCTTAAGTGTTTCCTGTGGTGCTGCTGCCTTTAATATGCCTTCCATGCCTGGAACCTCTTTCTACATTTCTTGTTCCACCTTTGTCCTTTTGATTATGGATCTACTTTTCCCAATTCTACCTTCTGACCTGTATTTTAAAAATCTACTCCAAAAGAATCCTGTCTGAACTGAAAAACTGAAAGTCAGTTTTCACTTTTAATCATATTGAAGATTTGTAATGTTTCCAAGCAGCGGGACTGAAGTTTGACTTTCAGTTGACGGAGCAGCTCCAGGATTTGACTTCAAGAGTCATAACTCTTAAGTGTTCTATATGTCAGCTTTATGAGCTACTTGCTTATTCACGCAAATAAAGACAGCATTGGATGTTACAGATCTGGATTCTGTTTTGCGGTGGATTTTATTGATTTGTAACTATCTATTGAAGGAGACATCTGAAACTGCTTTATATGTGAAAAGAACATGTATGTCTGCTTGTTAAATAGCTTAAAGGAACAGTTCAACAAAGACAAGATTGATCTCATGTCTGTGCATTCAGTACTGACATGGTTAGCTTAGCTTAGCATAAAGAGGCAGGGTGCAGCTAGCCTGGCTCTGTCTAAAGTTCAGAAATACACCTGCCAACACCTCTAAAGCTCCCTGATGAACAGGTTCAATCTTGTTTGTAGTGTTTGTAATCTTGTTTGTAGCTGTCCACAAACAGAAATGTATGTGGTTCTAGGTAGAGTGCAGAATCTCACAGGACCTATACCAAAACATGTGTTTATCGACTGTGTCTGGCAACCTGTGCTATAGCTGGAGATGTAGCACAGAAGTGCAAGGAGGATGGATAAGCAGTTCCAGCGCAGTTCCAGCGCTTAAATCGCCCTAATATCCCAAATGGTTGTTTTTTACATTTCTAGGTGTTGGTTGGTGTATTTTTGAACTTTGGACAGTCAGGCTAGCCATTTACCCCTGCTTCCAGTCTTTATGCTAAGCTAGGCTAAATGCATCCTGACTCCAGCTCTGTACTGACACACAGGCATGAGAATGATATCGATCTTCTCATCTGACTCTTGAAAAGAAAAGTGAATTTCCCAGAATGTTGAACTGTTTCTTTAGAACATTTCCTTTGTCAATCAACTGTGGTTATTTCATGTGTTTGGTGTGTTCTGTCTGCCTGTTCTTTGTTTCCTGACATTTACCTGTTCTCCCTCTTCCTCTCCTTTTTGCTTCTGGCCTGGTCTCTCTCTCCTCCACAGTCACTGCATACAGCAGATTCTAGAAAGTGTAAATCATTGCCACATAAATGGCATAGTGCACAGGGACCTAAAGGTTAGTGACGACAGTAATAGCAAAAAAGCACAAGCCCGCCTGCCCACCTGCAGCACCTTGCCTCGCTCCTCCACTGCCTGATCAATCGAACAATTAACCTTCCACTGAGTGCTACCTCCTCCAAAACCACACCCCCTCCTCCACCAGTCACCCTCACACACTGCCACCGGACAGGAGTGTTTTGAAATCCACTCACCGTAGGGCATTGTGGGCAGGCTGGCTGGAGAGGAGGCGGTAAGTCATGTAGTATTTGGGGGGCTGTTAGTCTCATGGCCTGCCCCTCTTGTATGCCATGGCACCAAGTGCATGTAGCATCTGTCCAACACCATGCTCCGACACAGCCACTGAGAGGCTGACAACTGAGAGGGGAGGAGGAGGAGGAGGAGGAAGGATGTTTTGTGGCTTTAGATGCTGTGTGTATAAATGTCTGACACTAAAGTTGTTCTAGGGCCACAGGTTTGTGAGCTGCATAAAGGTGAATATAAAACACGGATTGTACTTTGATTTCAAATCAGTCATTCAAACCTTAACTGTGTCTTTTCAAACATTAAAGGATCCAGAATGGTTCTTCTCTCTTACATAAACCACTTTGCATTAACAGCATTTCATTCATTGAATTAACATTAAGTAACTTCTGCTGACCAAATTTGAAATTGACAGTTACCAACTGTACTTTTGGTAAGCCTGTCATTTTTTATATAGCTTCTTTAGAGATTGTTACTAATGTAATTAAAATAGCAGGTTTATGGAATTTGACTTTCACCATTTTGATCCGTAACCAATAAATTATTGAGCATTAATAGCATCAAAATTGTTTTGATATTTCAGTTTCAGTCATTTCCAATTAGTTGTTTTGACAGAAGAAAACCTGCCGGCTCTCCAATACTATTACTGTTGAGAACCTTATAGATTCAAACCACACCTTCCTTCAGCTCCTACGCCTCCTCCATCCCTCTCTCAGGGTCCTGCCTCCAGGTGGCCAGGAGCTAACACCACTTCTGCTTTGAGACTCGGGCAGAGAGTTGGCCGTGTTGTGTAGTGGACGAGGATGAAATTACAGCTGTGTTTTTCTTTTCTGGGTCCGTCACTGCAAACATCGGTTGGTGACCGTTGCAACACAAAAGACATTTTGAACCTTGAGTATATGGTCCATTTTGCACAGTAGCCCTCATTGTGGCTGCTGGGTGGGTCAGCTGCCACTTTGCTGTTCAGTGTCCACACCAACATGGCCAGCGGCTCCCTGAGTGTCAAAGCCATCTCACAGCCACAGACAGTGAGTGGTAGCTTGTCACTAACCCATGGCCCCCTGGTGTTTGCATGCAGTCATTGCATTCAGCAGATCCTAGAGGCTGTGCTCCACTGCCACCAGATGGGCGTGGTCCACCGCGACCTCAAGGTAAGTGGACTCACCATAAAGACCAAAGAAATACAGATTCAGCTCTTTCTTTTTGTCCTGTGGCCTCCCACTCCAACATGTCCTCTGTATGTTTATCAAAAATTCTTCCCTGTTTGATTCTTTTCCATCTACGCAGATGCAACTCTACTTAAAATTCATATTACAACATAAGTTTTGGATTTCACATGGTGATTTACATCTTTATCATTATAAAATATCAACTTCACACTTCCGCTGAGCAGCCACTCCTCTCGCCCCCACAACGACTGTAGACTGTGTCAAAATGAGAATAACTCCAGTAACTTTGCAGCTGCAAACAGCAGTGCACTATTAAAAAGGCACAAGATCTACCATGGGCTTGTTGAGAGGTCACGTTTAAAAAATTTTTTTTTCACAATTTTATGTAAAAGTAAAATTATTTTAATTCTGCTGTATTTCTGTAGAGAATTTTCGATTTTAAAAAATCTAAATTGATGGTAGAGCATTTGTTAAAAACAAATAAAAATGTTGCATTAATGCATAAAAAGTTGATCCTCTAATGCTTATTTATAATTATTATAATTAGTATTACAATAATTATTATAAGATTTTCAGAAAATCTTATAATCTGTTTGTTTAGTCAGATCTGACTAAAGAAACAGGTCTGACTAAAATAGTTTGCCACTTCATGTTGTAGGGATGTAGAGGGAACACCACAAAGCACAGCAAATAAACTCTCTGTTGTGGTAGTTGCTAACGTGTAAGTCAAAGATGATGGGATTTGAGGCAGTCAGTGCGGGGGAGCTGACCTGACTGAATCACACATTTGATTTGTTTCCTTGTTTTTTCTTTCACTGATGTATGGAGCGCAGAGGGACCTTAGAGAGAAAAACTATATATTGAGGCCACGTTTTACTACATCGAACGCTCTAAATGCTATTGTGTGCGCATATATAGTGTATATATAGAGAACTAGTGCAGCAGACCAGCCTGAGTGATGGGAAGTGCAATGCTGAAGGACTAAATGTTAACAGTTGGAGTCAGTAGAGGCGGTGAAGTATGTAGCTGTGGTAGATATCTTGCTAGATTTCTTTTTCCACAATAAATAAGATGTTGTTTTCACAAAGCGGTATTGGGGTGCATTTGGAGAATGGTGTAGCTCCATGAAGGATGCCCACTTTCTAGTGATAAAGGAATCAGCATTGATGAGGAGTGGAGATGTACTGAAAAACACCATCTTGTAATTGGCTATTTAAGCATTCATTTTCATTTTATTTTTAAAATGCCATATCGTAACAAAGTTATCTCAGGCACTTTGGGATAGACTATTTAAGTGCAAAGTAAGGTCAAATGTGTCATCATGGTGAAATGTTATTGGAGTTTGACCACAGTGGTCTTGTTTCCTTCTCTTATGCTGCTTTTTCTCTCTGTGGTTTGCTCCCAACGCTCTGATTTGCCAATCAAATGAACCAGGTGTGTCCGAGGTTTGGTTTATTCTCAGCAGTAATAAGCTTGGATTTTGCATTTGCCGACTGCCTTCTCTTCGTGCGCTCTGATTGGCTGTTGCCTGGCAGCTGTCATGGCTCGCTGCAGAAACACAAAGACAAAACAAATACAACCAAAACAAATAAGCGAGCTGTGGAGCAGAGGCACTATGGAAAGCACAGTTTGCCTCGCTGTGTGTGTGTGTGTGTGTGTGTGTGTGTGTGTGGGACTCCCTTTACTACCCAAAATCATTTTCTTGAGAAATGAAATGACATGAACACACACACACACACAGTGAGGCAAACAGCCTCCCAGAAATACATTGCTGTCTTTATACAGTTCTTGTAAAACTTTGTAGTTCATGTAAATAGTCTAGACACATGGGTTTAGTGCAGCTGTCATTGTGAAAGGTTTTTGTAGAGCAGTAATGCAGGCCTACTTTTTAACTGCTACAATTTCTGCTAATTGTACAGCACCACCAAGAAAAGCTACTCCTGTAGCCTCGCAGCATCTCAGTCATGTTGCTTCACACTATATATCATAAGAAAGATCAAGTCTTACAGTATCTGACTGAGTATGGCACTCAGCTTCTTGTACCAGCTAAAACACACTCAGGTCACTCCACGTTTGACGTACCGGCTCCCTTTAGAGGCTTGCATTAAGTTCAAGTCACTAATGTGGCAACTAACACTGCAAATGAGCGACTGGTCTACCGTCACTGAGAGGCAATACGTCTCAATCCATCAACTCTTTTCTGAGCTGTCTCCTGGTGGTGGAACAAGTCACCTAACTCAATTCAGTCAGCAGATCCCTCTGTCTTCAAAAATGTCTCAAAGAGAATACTTACTCATCTAATAGACTTTCTCTCTCTCACTCTCAAAAAATTAAATAATAAATTGTCATTTGCTGTGCACTTCTGTGTTACATTATGCAGCAACAGCCTTGTGGAACTTGGGTCAGGTGAAACATGGACCGGAATATCGCAGCACTTATTCTCAAAGGCTTCTTCATGATCTTGATCTACTTTGGCTTGGATTGTACCTTGTTTGTGCGTCCCTTTGGACAAAAGCGCCTGCCAAATGAATTCACGTAATGTATTATTAACAAAGAAGGTGCAAGACACAGACAAGTGAGATGAGATGAAAGACCTGAACAAAAGAGAGAAGCGTAAATGCTGATGCTTTCATACACTGCTCTAAGTCTTACTGAATTGTTTGATGAGGCCTTTACAGTCACCAGATCTCAACTCAGCTGAACACTTACAGGAGATTTTGGAGTGACGTGGTAGACGGTGTTCTCTACCACCACCACCAAACACCAAATGAGGAGAATTTCTTTTTGAAGCAGGCTTTTCATCCCTCCAGTAAAGTTTAGAGACTTCCTTTAGAGATCCAATGACAAAGAACTCATGGTGGAACAACACCTTATAAACACACTTTCATTTGCCACCTCTCTCTAGTTCCGTGACTTTTGTCCTGTTCACATTGTACTTTTTTATTAGTTCCTTATTTTCTCCCTTTAGTTTTCTAATTATAGCAGAAAGAAAATCCCAGTAATGTAAAGATTAACTTCTAAGATAATGTGCAATATTCAAGGAGTTACAACCTGAGGGAAAGTTGTTCATGTGCAACATTTTGGCAGCAAATGCAGTTAGTGTCGTACAGACTGAAGCAGAACCTGCAGCCCGGTTTAGCAGGCCAGTAATTCTATCTACTTTATGGCTCGCTGTATTAGACAGAATTAGACAGAACGGCTATTACACCCCAGCAGCAAGAAGGGAGCATAAATCCTGATCAATCTGACATGAACTGTGCATTGTACACACATGCAGAAACCCAGTTGTGTGTGTGTGTGTGTAGCCAGCAAACATTTCCAAGTTGAATCAACAGTGCAATATGCTGATATGACAGCCTCAATAACGTGGCTTGTCGGTGAGCTTGGCCACAACCTGCAGGTTGCCGTCAGTGAGATGCTTTCTGCGTATTTATTTGTACTCCTCACCCTGGATGTTTTACTGTGTTTGCATGTTTGGGGCTGTTGTAACTCTATCTGCAGGCGTGACAGCCACACTAGGGAGTAACCAAAGGCTGTGGGAATGGGATTTGTAAAAGAAAAAAGCAGGCGTTAAAGCACGCTGAGCACCCTCCATCCATATGGTTCCCTCTGTGTGATCATAAAGCAGATTATAAAGGACTTTATCAAATCTTCGAGTGATGCGGCTTATAAGGAACAATCTTTCAGTCTGGATATTTTAAAGGACAACTCTAGTAACAGTCGTAGTACTCTAGTACAATGAGGGCTTTATTTTCATAGCATTGGCCATTGTGTGTATCAGTTATGATCACATATCTTACAAAATAATAGAGCTGCAAAGTGGGAGGTTTACTTCCAGATAATGTACTGATTTAATGATTTCAACATCAGTTTGCATTTCAGATGGGTCTATAAACTACAGTACCCATGAGCTTAGGCTGCTGTTGGGAAATTAAAAATAAAAAAGTATGGAAAAGAAAGAATCAGAATTATGACAAATGCAAACTTTGACGTTTGAGTTGAGACAAAAGACGGTGGCATAGCTGCTGAAGGAATCCAAAAATCTGAAGTGAATTGTTTAAACAACAGCGTAATCTTTAACTCCCGACTGCCTTCATTTTCTCTTCACCTAACCTGCCATAGTGTGGTTCTTAGGGGGTGGGATTAAGGTTAGCATTATGGTACACAGTAACTGTCTCGCAACTTAATTACCTTTATTTTTTTATTACATTCAACTCTTCCATGATTTTCTTTCCAGGGGTGATGAGGGGTTGCGGTGGGCGGGGGTAAACGGATGGTGGAGAGCGTTTGCAATGACTGCATGATGCTGTTGATTTCCCCCCTCTCCTCCCGCTGTCTTTTTTCCCTATTCCCTTCTTTCCTTCCCCGCTCTTCCTCAAAGCCTTGCTGTGGGCAAAGGCCAGGGGCCCACTGTTAGGATAACTGGCTTTAATTGCAGCAGAATAAAAGCAACTTCCCTTTTGTTGCCATTACATTACAACTCAGTCATTTTGAATAATCCCCCATTTGGCACCATGAAGGAAACTGCTTTGAAAATGTCAGCACATGCACCAGCCGGGCTCTTGCAGCGAGTTTGACCGCAGCCCGCCAGCATCTTGCTGAATGACATGCACCCGTGCTGCCGGGCTGAGGTCATCCGTGGCCCCTGACTGAACCTCATCAGGCTCAACGTGAGTCAGTCATGACTTTGTGTGTGTAGTGACTAGACTTCCTCCACTAGACATGTATCTGTTAGGCTGGACAGCTGCTACAGTTGGCCTCTAGCTCAGCTATTAGTCCTAACTGCTGGACGCTCTAACTCACTGCATGACATCAGTCCTTAATGATGTTACTTTGTGAACTATAATAACCCTTCCCGCTGCTTAAAAGCCTGCGAGCTGCCCGTAACAAAAACACAAGACAAATCTGTTAAGTCTTTACCTCCATCATGTTTATTTTCATGTTAAAGTGATGACACTGTATTAGTGCATGGTACTGAAAGGTTTGACCTGTGTCTCTTCACTCCAAGCCGGAGAATTTGCTGCTAGCCAGCAAGTTGAAGGGGGCAGCAGTGAAACTGGCAGATTTTGGGCTGGCCATTGAAGTGCAAGGAGACCAGCAGGCATGGTTCGGTCAGTACACACGCCTTTCTAAATGAGCCTTTCTTCTGTGGTAATTTGGTTGTAATTGTAGGATTCATATTTTGAATGCCTCTAGTGTCTGTGTTCTAGGGAACAATGGCAATGATTATTCATAAGTAACATCTATGTACATACTGAACAACTGAACTGTACATACTTCTTTTCCTGTATCTTCTCCAAGGTTTTGCTGATGCACGAATCAATTTTCAGACATCTCTAAATGTCAAATTTTGTCCCAGATGACAATGTGTGCTCCGTTTCAGCTGCTTTTCTCAGGAAATATCTTACTGTGCTGATTAAAGAAAAGTAAAATAGAACAATAGAGATTTCTTTTGTCCTCGTTTTGTATTTTTTTTAAATGGCACAACATAATGAGCATCTCCTACCATGCCAATTTATTTATCAATCCATCCATTCAAAGGGAGTAGGTGTGCCACTGCTTTCGGCTCTTATATCAAGTTTGGACTGAATATATTTCAGGTCTATTGTCCCTATTCCCAGTAGAAGAGAGAAATAATTGGTCTATTCCCCCAGCCCCGGTCTCCATCTGGAACCAGTTCACTTTGTGTTCTGACTTTACTACTACTCGTACTACGTGTCATTGCCCACAGGGTCTTCTGCTACTTTGAGACTTTTTGTAAAGTAAAGTGTGTTGCTGCTCGCAAGCCAAACTACATACAAAAGGGCAGTTTTCCTCTGAGTCTGTTAGCCTTGGCTCATAAACTTATTTTTATGGACCACTGACAGTCACTAAAATGTTTTGTCATAGAAGAAGCTCCTAACAAGCTTCTGATAGACTTCGACACAGAGGAAGTGGTGAATTCAGTGTCAGGCTAAACACAGTAGAAATGTGTTGCCTGGTCAAAGCTTTTATTAGAATAGAGGGGTTGTTCAGTAGGGTGTGTTCTCATGTGTATTTGTGTGTGTGTGTGTGTGTGTGTGTTTTCCAGGTTTTGCCGGGACTCCAGGGTACCTGTCCCCAGAGGTGCTAAGGAAAGATCCCTACGGCAAGCCAGTAGACATGTGGGCCTGTGGTAAGTCTCTGGGCTAACTAAACTGGTGGTTGTTTAATTGGGGGAAGCCTCGTGGAGCAGCTGCTTATTATTAAATGTCATGGCTTGAAACAGCCAATCACAGGCCTCTTCTGGGGATTTTCAAAGGGACTATCAAAAGAACACACTACACCAGACTTCAGCTGATAAAAGGTGATAGAAAGTAAACCCTAAAGAGCTGACGGGCTGTTTTCTAAACCGCCTGCTACATACTACAGACGAATATAGTATACAGTATCTAAAACATATTACGTACTGCGAAACTGTTATATACATGTTTTGGCAGGATGCTAGGCCAGGCTTAGCCGGTTTCCAGTTTTGAAAAGCGGAAGTAAACACTACAGCTAACGGCAAACCTCCGCAGCTCTGTAGCCTCGTCACAATCTCTGCGTGTACAGGATTAAAAAACATGTTATAAGTGGTATTTATATTGCTATTCCTCCCTGTCAACCACTGATGAGGTAGCCGCTGCTGGTGACCATGTGAATAAAATAGAAAAAAACTAAAGAAAAAAATGGGTTGTGTTCCACCGCTTTGCATTGTGGGATATAGTAGGCAAAGTGGACTGGTCCGATGCATACTGGAGATTTCAGTACGACATCTGGGTATTTCTGGCATACTATAGATTTAGCTGTTGTTTGCATTTTACATGCTACTTTTTGGCCAAATCACTACGTTCTGATAGTATTGCAGGTGGTTTCAAAACAGCCTTGGACTGATAACCTCAATATTTCAAGCGTTCTAGCTGTGGCCCAGTTTGAATGATGATCTAACATCATTTGTTGCCGTGGCAACATCCCAGTAAGTCCATCTGTGAGCAGCCTTACCTTGATCCACATTTTTTTTGGTGTTGAATCCAAACACTGACAGCCCTAGTGTAAAACGTTTCATTTTTGCCCTTCTTTATGTCCTGCAGCCAGAAAGATGATTGGGCCATTGTAAATGAAATTTAAACCATGAGCACTGATTAAGTGAAATTGAAATTCAAAATTTAAAATTAATATTTTGGCTTACAAGCCGTCATAGAACGTCTAACACACCATTTGTCAACTGATCACCGGCTTTAAATGATACCCAATGTTCAGTGTGTGTGTGTGTGTGTTGTACTCTTTGTTCTGCACAGAGGACTCAAACCTCTTGAATTAATCATTGCTCACTACATCCCCTTCTGATGGGCCAGGCCACCTGGGATGTTAGACACAGTCACATGCATGCTCCTTTCCACACACCTGTGCTGAACGAGTCCACAGAAACAATAGTCGGTGTTGTGTTTGTGGTCAGTAAGATAGAGGGCCCTTCATCTTTTACTGGCAACTGGCCAGCCAATACAAAACCACCAACAAAACAAGCGCAAGTGTAAGTCTGTTACCACGCTGTCCTTTATTTTAACATCATGTAACGTGTGTTTTTTTTATTTTTTTATTTTCTTCAGCTGTCACCGTATAGACTGTTGGTGCAAAGTTATGGTTCTGATAACCGAGTCACACACAAACACAAACTTTGGTGTGTGTGTGTGTGTGTGTGTGTGTGTGTGTGTGTGTGTGTGTGTGTGTGTGTGTGTGTGTGTGTGTGTGTGTGTGTGTGTGTGTGTGTGTGTGTGTGTGTGTGTGTGTGT
>JAVQJD010056401.1:0-12091 GCA_036023655.1 Nannoperca australis
CTCTCGCACGGTGTCCCTGTGTCTCTCTCTCTCTCTCTCTCTCTCTCTCTCTCTCTCTCTCTCTCTCTCTCTCTCTCTCTCTCTCTCTCTCTCTCTCTCTCTCTCTCGTTTCCTTTTTGAAGTTCCCCCAACGGCACAGATGGTCAACAGACCACCGAGCAGAGCCCCCCCACGTTGGAAGTGACCGAGCCCGACAGCCAACCAGAGGATGATGGTGCGATGGAAGAACAGACCGAAGGTGAGTGGCTTTAGTGAGCGTATAAATATAGTAACACACTGCGTATTAATCCCGGGGCTATAAGAACACAACATCGTGTATCAGTCGCAAGTATGTGTAGTAGAAATGTATGTGTTGTCTCGTCAGTTGCCAAGACGAAATAAGAAACGTTGCATTGTCATTAGGATCAAATGAAATTGGAGCTAAAAACACTGCAGACCAAATGTTTAATTCAGTCTCAGCTGCTTTATATAAACATGCAACCACTGCTGGGCTGAAACATCGGACCTCCAAAATGGAAACTTCTCGTGAGGAAGGAATTTAAGCCTTTTCTTAGTTTGTCCAGAGTTTTTTTTCCCAACTGTTGTCCACATTGGGATTACACATTTCCACCACATTTCTGTCTCATAAATGCTTCATACTGTCTTGAACCTGAACATTAGAAATACAAATTTTGTGATGTTTACTTTCCTGATGTCCGTGTGATTAAATTCAGTGTTTAGATATCCACCATTTGAACATAACACGTATTTGTAAAAAGAAAAGGGGGAAAAGGGTGCAATCTCTCAGGAACAGTCAGTATTCAGTCAGTTCTTAGTTTAAGAATCATGTTTTTAGAGTTATGGTCTAGTTAAAGACACTGAAAAATAACTGATAACCTAAGGTAATGATTGTTGATTGGACAGAGGACAATGAGAGCTCCAGTCAGCTCCTCAGGACGAAGAGCGATGCCGGGGTATTAAGACGGGGCCAGCGGCGGTCGCCGAGCGACCAGAGGAAGATTCGACGCCATCGCTTCTCCATCAACGGACACTTCTATAACCACAAGGTGATGCCAGACAAGTGTTTGTCAGTGTTTCTCTAGAAAGTCTGTAATAATATACATGTTCTAATCAGTTAACTATAGTTGCTTTCAGGGGGTTTGTGTGCTACTTTCAGCTATTAGTTTTCAACTAATTTGCTAATAACAAGAAAAACACATTCGAATGAGCCACCCATGTGCATATCCGTACCCAAATACAGTATATACACATGATGTTCTACAGGAAACTAAGTTCATGTTTTAATGTTTGTTTGTTTGTTTGTTTTCCCCCCAGACAGCAGTGTTTACCCCTGCTTACGGCTCAGTGACTAATGTTCGAATCAACAGCTGCATGAGCACGCCTCAGGTGCTGCGAGTTCTCCTCAACAAGTTTAAAATCGAAAACAGTCCGGAAGATTTTGCGCTCTACCTCGTCCATACAAGCGGAGGTGAGTGTGAATTATTAGGTTTATTTGTAGTTTGTCAAGAGATGGACTTCAGGCTTAATGAGAGAAACGCAACACGGTGTGTCCATAGTGTTGTTTTTGTCGTGTTAATCCGTACCTCTGGGGATGTGTTGATGTTTCAGAGCGTGTGAAACTGAAGCGGAGTGACTATCCTCTGGTGCTGAGAATAATGCAGGGTCCATGTGAGCAGGTCAGCAAGGTTTTCCTCATGGAAGAAGACCTGGGAGAAGAAGTCACATACGATGTAAATCCCCACAGTCACCGCAACATTTTCTTGTCAGATACAGAGATATGACTATAAATGAACATGTCTTACTCCATTTGTGGGACTGCGTGCGGCCGCCGCACCTCTTTGTCTCCAATATCCTTTTATTTACTTCACATTGATATTTTTCTCTTTTTTTGTGCTTTGTCATTATATTTCTCCTCCTTTCCACCAGGTGGCGCAGTACATCAAGTTTGAAATGCCTGTCCTGCAGAGTTTCATCACCAAACTGAAGGAGGAGGAGGACAGAGAGGTGCAGAAGCTTAGGAGAAGGTACAAGAAAATACTGTATATAACCTTCACCCTTCACCGCATCATCTTGTCTTTTTCTGTTCAACAGCTGTTATGTTTACACGGGGAGTCTACAAATGTATCTCCGCTCACAGAAGCGTTTTCTTCCTCTGTCCGCGATTGTCTGCTTGTAGGTATACGTACCTGCGGTGTATAATTGAGAAGCAGCTCCGTTGCCTTCCAGAGGGGGCGACGTGTATGTGATCTGCTCCACCTGCTCCACCCAGCTGTGACCAAGAGAGTGACCAAGAATCAGCTGACATGAACCCAGCGTATGTCTTTCAGCAGTTATCTTGCTCCTCTGAATTCCCGCCTCATCAAATCAGCCAACCAATCAACATACAGACACATCTTGAACATGCCGAGCTGTGTGCGTGTTAAGTGTGACCGTTTTAAGAAATAGTCTCGAGTCACGGCGACTTGCACGGCCTTGTTAAGAGTCTTGATTCAGACCCAATCACTTCATCTCCCTCCGCTTTCCTCTTTGTAGTCACATTCAGTTACACCCAGAAAGACATTCCTCTACTCCCGAGTCGTTTGAGCCTTTTTGCAGAATGAGCCTAAAATGAGACGTCCCGTCCAGTTTCTACCCTCCAGATTGCAAGATGATACCCCAAATTAATTTAAAGCACATACCTCGTATAATGTGGTCAAAGTGCCTGTTAAAAGTTTCCAGCGAGCACAAAGACACACGGGGAAAATCCAGGGCTTTAACCTGGAAAGTACACAGAACACATCAGCCCACACAGTTTGGGTGAATGTGAAAACGACCAGACCACAAGCAAACCGAGGGTGACACCATCCTTCCTGTCCCACACTGCACTGCGTGCCTTTATGTTCCTCGCTGTGACTGAAGGAATTGACCCTGTCCATTTTACAGCAGCTGAGAAGTTCACTGCAGGGATTACTGAAGACGCGTCAACAGATAATCTGTTTATGTTGTGACCGCCAACCCGTTAAAGACGACAACGGTCTCCAGTTTTTTTCTGCAGGCAGTCAAACTGAATGTTGAAGACATTTTATGATTGAAGTTAAAGGATTCGTTTGGGGAAACGCATATTCACTTTCTTGCAGAGAGTTAGATGTTTGTTGTAGGTTTGTGTTGCTACAGCCGGCATCTGGCGTAAACTTCACATAGCACAAAGGGAAACAGATAGCCTGGCTCTGTCTGAAGGTAACGAAATCCACCTACCAGCACCTCTAAAGCTCACTCTGTATTATCACTATCACTTTGTTTACATCTGTAAAAAAAAATAAATAAATAAATAAAAGTTTACAGGGGTTTATATTTCTTGTTCGGGACACATAACCTTAACACAATAAACAAGCAGGAAATAATGTTAAATAATTAGTGATGCCTCGATACCTTTGGGCAGAGCCAAGCGACCCTTTCCCCTCGTTTCCGTCTTTGCGCTAAGCTAATCAGCTGCTAGCTGTAGCTTCACATTTACCATACAGACATGAGAGTGCGATATTCTTATCAAACTTTAGGCAAGAAATCAAATAAGTTTATTTCCCAAAATGTCAAACTATTCCTTTTAAAGAAAAAACAATTCATCCTGAAACTATTTAACACTTTTTGGGCCCCTTACTTGCATTAATGCCTTACGTAAGATGTTAAGAAGATGTCATGTTGAGATTTTAAAAGCAGTAAAATACAGTTTGAAGTATGGACAACATCGTTCTTGACACGATGACTTCTGGTAGGCTGCGTTTCGTTGGGCTGACTGTACAAAAATGATTTTACATCCAACGGCGAATGACACAAAGAAAAGTGAAATCCCACAAGACTGTGAATTACGCTGATTATCTCTGATGCACTAATGTTGTAAATGTATGAATGAACGTTTTGCCTCCACATGTACAGCGATGTGCATACGTCAGAGTTTTGGCCCGTCCGTTGAATATTTCTAACGTTGTTAAAAATGTCAAGATTGTGTGTGTGTGTGTGTGTGATTCTGAGAGTGTGCATGTTGTATTTTTAGTGACTCTTTAAGACTTGCCTGCTTTTGTATTGTGTCTTTTACAAAGTAATGAATGAACATTTGTCTTTAAGATGTTAAGAACTCATGCCACTACTTGGAAAATGTAGTTTCTTTTTTTTTTTTTTCGTACAATGATTGTTATTTAATAAAAAACAAAGTTATCTTAAGAGAAGGTGAACATACATATATATATATATATGTATATATATATATGTTATTCCTGTGTCATTGGGTGAAAAGCCAACTGTAGCGTGTGACATAATGTTTAAATCTTGTGTAATTTAAAATGTCAGACTAGATACAAGTGACTATTAGTCATTGTCGAAGTTTCTGGAGAGCTCGTTAAGTGCTCTGGTTGATTCACTCAGTGAGAGGTTAAATAATTTAGACAAAATTAGAAACGCAAACAAATGTACGCCCACACACACACAAAGGTATTTATGTGTGATGTCGGTGGTACAGCAGCTTACTGTACCCTCAGCCAGTGAGCAGGTGTGATCCACTCCACCTGATCGAGATTGTCTGGAGGGACTAACAGGCTGAAACTGAAACATACTTCTTACTGTCAGAAGAGTCTGAGCTGCAAACACACACCGTCAGAGGAGGAACGTCGTCTGAACCGCCGCACCGCAAAACAGCCACTCAACAGGTGAGATCGTTTATTCTAAGAAGAGTGAGACGAATGTTTTATTTATTTTATTTAGTAAAACTGCACATTCATATACAGGCCAGGACCAGAGCTCAGCATGCATATTTTCAAACAACAGCTAAAGGACCTTTACCATAATTCATAAATCACTGCCAGAACTGTTACTATGTAAGACTTGAAAAAGCAGAATGAATACAAATTAAACAATCCATCCTATATTTTCAAGCTTTTTTCACAAACAAAATGAAACAACCACTCAACTTTTTGCTCATTTGAACATGTCATGCAACATTAACTGTCTTAAATCACCATACTATGTACACATAGAATTAAAATGTTACTTATTTAATATAACCTGGTATTTAGTTTTTTTGAAATGAAATTCAGCAGGTTTGAGCTATGTTCCTTCTTTCCCTCTGCTGTTTTGTAAGTGAATTTCTCTTTGTGGGTGTGATGTTATTTAATATGCCCTCTTCTGCACAAATTGCGGCAAATATCTAGAAAGCACTATTGAAAAAACACTGGGAAGCAGTGTATTACATTCACAATGAAGTGTTTATCTTCTTTCTTGGTCTGAGCTGTAATCTTAGAGTCACTGGATTATTCCCAAACAAAGTGACCCAGTGTAATTATAGTGCAACTCATCTTTTAAGAGGACAGATTAGACGGCGCACGGTTTGTTGAGGGCAGAGCGAATGATGTCATGCTGCTTACAGGGTCAAGTACTCAAACAGATTACTTAAGTAAAAGTAGAAATACCACACTATAAATGTACCTCATAACAAGTAACATTTGTTTTAAGTAGAAGTATTAGTAACAACATAAAGTATAGCTTCTGTCAGTGTTATTGGATCATTATTATTGATCTATTATTATGTGAGAGGTACTGTAGTGTTGGAGTTGGTCAAGGTGGAGCCAATTTTAATTGCTTCATATATTGTTGGGTATTTTAACCTACAATAATGCATCACATTTTATAAACTGATCAAATACTTTATATTAATCCTTGATTGAAAATGTAACTAAAGCTGTTATCTTTTGGAGTAAAAAATACAATATTTTAAATAAGTGTAATGTAGCATGAAATAAAACCGCTCAAGTAAAGTACAAGTCTTGAAAATTAGATGGTAATTCCTAATAAAGAATTTCCATTTAGTACCTCAAAACTGTATTTAAGTACAGCACGAGTACATTTACTTAGCTACTTTCCACCACTGCATTTAACTTCCTAACATTATGCAATTATCTGTCGGCAATATGGAAGAAAAAAGTATTTGTTTCATTTAAAAGTTTTCAAGCAAATTGTCAAAATAACAGATCATAATATTCACATTATTAAATGACATACGGACAACAAAGTCACAGTATTTGACTTAAATGTTGAACATTACAATGCACCTGCCCTCCATTATAAATACCATTTTCTATTATTATTATGGAAGTAGCAGAATTGTAGTAGTGACATATTAAACACACTTTTGCTTTTTATTATATCACCATATAATACCATATTTCTATATTATAAGCTGTATCATTGTATTCTTTTCAATTTATACAAATACATTTCATAGTAATACATTACTGCATAGTGTTTATATTACATATTCTGCACATATATACAACATTATATACTTTAATATGTATATTGTATTTATTATTTATACATATATTACACATATTATGGCTACTATTATGTGCTGCTCTAACGTGGGACTTTCTCACTGGGGATCAATTAAGTCCTATTTGTTCTTCCTGTCAGATCTGTTTGGGTTAAACATTGAGAAAGCATTGATTTAATGGTAACAAACAGACCTGGAGCCAGATTAAATCTACCAGATCCTAATGAAAGGGCATTTGAGATTATGAAAGCCATCTGATATCAGGTCAGTGTTGCAGCAGCGACGGTGCTTGTGTTACATGTACATCTCAAAGCTGGATTAAGAGGCGTGATCTGTACTGCTCTTAATTTACCAGCAACGTAAAAATAACACAGCAGAACTAAATCTGCATGAGAACATGTTGTTTGTGAGCACTGTGTGCCTTCAAGAAGCAAGTATGAGTACATGTACGTCAGTTACCTGCATTTTACTTAAGTATTTCCATTTTAATGCTATATTTGAGGCAAAAAATTGCATCGTTGACTCTAGTACGCTGATTTGATAGATATAATTACTAGTTACTTAATTTTACATTCAAAACTGACTTCTAAAAATATGTTTTTTAGAAATAAAAAGTATATTTTGCTGATAACTCTTAATTGGTACATTTTGAATGTACTTATTACTAGTAACAGAGTATTGATACATTTTAGTATGTCTATGTAAAATGATCTGAATACTTCATCCACCACTGGAACAGTGTCTGTCAAGAACAGGATGTGGTCCAGAATCAGCTGATAATTCGATTGCCTGCAACAAACTAACTACAATTAACAACAGAAATTGAAAAAACTTCAGTTAATCACTCCTAAAAATTCCTTTTCCTTTGTCTATTTTGTGCAGGATAAAAAAATAATGTCCGGCCTACAGAAACTCTCCCTCACAGTGGCCCTCTGCCTACTGCTTCTCGCCACATTGTTACCCAGCTCTGAGGCCCGGCGTGGTGGTGGCTTCGGGCGAGGCGGCGGCGGTGGCTTCGGCCGGGGCTGGGGTGGAGGCGGCCAGGCCTACAGACCCGTCCAGAGCAGTGGCCCCAGTGCGGGGAAGGTAGCTGGGGCAGCTGCCGCGGGCGCCATAGGAGGAGCAATGGTTGGGTCGGCCCTGAGCCGCCCTGGGTTTGGGTATGGTGGAGGATACGGAGGATATGGGGGGTATGGAGGATACGGAGGGGGGTACGGGGGATATGGAGGAGGGTATGGCTACCCACGGCACGGTGGTGGCTACGGCCCCAGGCCTGGCTATGAACCAGAGGGCTCTGGAGATATGGAGTACTACACTGGAGCATCCAGTGGCCCCATCTACAACAGCATCATTGTTGTCATCGGCTCCCTGATGTCCCTGCTGATGGGCCACTGGGTGGCACTCATGTAGAGCCAGAGACAGAGGTGGGATCCCAAAGACAGACACTCGTCCAAACCGTGACTAAAAACAACCCACAACCTGACAGAAAACAGAACTATTTTTGGTTTAAAGTCAAATGCGACCTAAAATAAAAATGTGGATAATGAAAAGCTGTGGCCAAATTGTTTCCCAGGCACTTCAGTGACCCTCCATGAGGACAGGAAGAGGAAGTTTGACCCATTTAACTTCTACAACATGTCAGGGTGACACCATGTTTCAGTTTGCAGGTGTACTGATGAACAAAGAAAACTACTTCTTGTAAATATCTGTTAAACTCCTGAGATAATTTGACTCTCACTTCAATTTCTCCTTTTAATGCGGCCAGTGTTTTTATACTTTTGATGACTGTGGTGGTGGTGGTGACGTTATTAATCATGGTGATCATTTAATATGTTTTCAAGCAAACACATTCTCCATAGTCAGTCTGTGAAGATAGACCTGGAATAAATTAGATGTGTAATTATGTCAAGTCTACCTCAGGAAGTCATGTCAGAGTGTCAGAGCAGCTACATTTGATAATGCCATTTCTCAGTATATTTCAGTTGGTCCTTTAGTCTGGTTTTTCATTATGATGCACATTCTGTCTGCTCTGCATATTGTTCTATTTTCAGTACATTGCTTGAATGTATACTTTACCTAATTAAAGTACATGTTTTATGCCATTTTGTAGACTTTTATGTACAAAAAAGAGAAAGAAAAATGTTTAATATTGTTATATTAGTAAAAGAAAGAACTTAGATTAAACATTTGTGTTGATTTTTTTTGTCTACATTATTGCTACAATGCTACAATAACAGTGAACTCTGTATGTTTAGGTACTCAAAATATATGTACATTTTATAAAATATGATATATTTGCTGTAGATGAATCTTCCCAACAGTATATAAAAGTAGTTAAACTTAGAACAATAAACCATAAATAACTACAGCTGGAAAGTGAACGAGACCATGACTGCTGTGTGTTTCAGAATGAAATGGAATGATGGGAGTGGATGGGAATCTCATTTGCTTTGAAAGTAGACAGAAACAAAAAGATTGGACACAGATTTTGGCCTCATGATGGTATAAAGATGAAAAGTGAGGCCGCTAGCATGGCTAAAAAGCAACTGTTGGCTAAAGACACAATTTGAAACAATATGAAACTCTGTTGTAACATGTAGCATGGAAAACAGAAGTCCGGTTATTGAATTTCCATCAACATCCCACTGTGTATGATAAAACATGCCAGTTCCATTAAGGTGCTCAAGCTTGGTGGTTTTTGTTCAGCCTGTATTTAATCATATTATGGAAACTCTGTGAAGCTGCATGACTCAGCCAGTCAGTTGACATTTAACAGTCTGCAGACTCCTATCATGTCTCAGCCGATCAGATCACACTAGGGCTCGTGTTTGCTTTCTTCTCTTTCCTCTACAGTACAGCAGTGACCGTCTTTAAAATCTAATGTTTAAATATTAATGACACATCATGCTTCATTTCAGGCTCAGATCTGAAGCACAGAAGTGTGGACACAGCCCACATGTAGTTATCTATTATATAACATGTTGCTACAACAGGTTTGATATTTTTACTGTCTGAGTATTAGTTTCTAGTTAGCTCAGAGCTTTAGTTTGACATCTATGTCAAATTTAGTCAGGGATAGAGATTTACTTCTTATGAAACGAGTAGTCTTTGGAGATTTAGGGTGAAAAATTGACAGAATTACCTTAATGGGAACCTTAATGTACATACAAAAAAACAACATATTATGCACACACAAAATGATTTAGATCCTTTCTTTTTTTCAGCTTTAAAAAAAAGTTTTTAAAATGTTTCTTGTGGACAAATTTCAATCTGGCTTCAGGCAACATCACTGCACTAAAGCTGCACTGGTGTTAAAGGATACTGTGGACCATGAAATACTTCTTGACAGACTGGAAAAGTGGGTGGGCTTATCTGGCACAGTCCTCAGTGTGTTCAGATCATATCTCGAATGTTGTTGCCACTGGAATCCAAGTGGGTCACCACGACATGTGGAGTACCTCAGGGTTCGATTCTTGGCCCACTACTATTCAACCTGTACATGTTGCCTTTTGGTCAAATCATACCTGAAAGTAATATTGACTACGGCCCCTTAGACACACCCTGTTTCTGTCTGAAACACCTGGATGCAATTGAATTTTCCTCAATTAACTGCTTTATTAATTAAGACATTGCCTTATGAAAATCAAAATTCAATCAATTCATTTTGTAAAGCTCCTTGTGGTTTCCCTTTGATATTATAATAAATTGTATCAGGAATCAAATAATTTGAGCTCAATCCACCAAAACATTTAACCTGTTTAGCTTAACTTGACAAATGTTTATCATCAAACTGATCTCCATGAAAGCTTGTCATATAATGCTGGTTTTCACTCAAAACATCACCTAAACTCCTTTCACAACCGCTGCTAAAAGTAGCCATATAAAATGTCCACAAATACATATGAGTAAATATGTTTATTTGACAAGACAAGCAAAAGTGAACTGTTTGTTTGCAATTAAAACTCCAGAGGGTACCTTTAAAATGGTTTATTCGTCATCAGCTTCTATGATTAGAAAAGTTATTGTACAAATCTTATGTACTATACTGCACATATCTTATCATATCATCATATTCAGGTTTAGCAACCATAAACTCAGCTGATAATGCAAGACAACATTCAGTAGGTTTTGGAGATGAATTCTGCTCAGAATTAGTACATTAGACTCTAAGAGCACTTCTGCAAACACAAGCTACCCCACAGAGAGAGAGAGAGAGAGAGAAAACATTTGATAGAAGAAAGGATGGAGGCATGTGTATATAGATGAGAAAATATAAAACATACTGTACAAAGTAATGGCAGTGCACATGGAAAAATGTTAAGACAACATTCATAAATATTCAAAGGAGACGCACTTTCCGATGCAAGTAATTTTCAGGTGTTAGGATAACAAGCGTGCTACTACTGCCTGTCTGTTCAGAGAGTCTGTTAATCCTTATAAATGATAAAAGTCAATTTATGCTTTAAGAAATGAGTAGATATGATCCATTACAAATACCATGCTCATAGTGTGAAACCTCTCGGGCTAAAGCACTGATCTTTGTTATAGTGGACTAATAGAATATTAGACAAGTTAAAGACCAGTATTAATTGACAGTTTTGGATCACTATTCAATGTTTTCCACCTCTTTGAACTGTCCTTAAATCATACAGTCCTCCATCATCAACGTCCCCGTAGTTTATATCCTCATTACATTTAAAGCGCATGTCCATTATTTCAAAGCAGTGTATTTACACAGATCATCACCATGACAGATAGCAGCCCCGCAGGTGCAAGCTAATCCTCTCAGATGCTTTGTCCTCAGAGACAAAAAAAGAGAAACATTGCCAGTTTCCTGGAATAAATAATTAAAAAATTGTTTTTCTGATACACACATCACGAACAGAGAACGATGAGTCAGTGGTAGTGCTACTCCTTGCTTTTATGGCTTCCCTGGCTAGAGAGCACATTATTCAATTATATCTAAATTGGACATTAAGGGGCCATGACCACAAAAAGCCTGGTACAGTTGATGGACCCTTCCTCTTTCAGAAGAGGAAAAGGGAAGTGCAATTTGTTGAAAACACTGTGGCTCTCTAGTCTAACATTTCCACTTTCTTTCCATGAATAAATAGATCAAGTGTGCAATTAAGTATGTGTGCCAGCTGTGTGGGGCCTGTCAGGGACATAATATGAGAATTCAATGTTCAAATTTTAAGAAAACAAAGACAAGAAATTAAGGTAAGGGTTTTCTCTCGTTATAATCATTTTCCATCTATTTACTTAATTTCTTACCACATTCATCAAGGCCTCAGTGCAGCATCATTAGCATGTTGCTATTCAGTAGCATCAGTATAATACTTGTGACCACAACTAAAAGCCCTCGTGAGCCCATCTCCAGTCCCTGCACCCCATCGTTGGCGCCGGGTCCCGTCGTTTTCTTCAAGTACTTTTCAGAGTAAACCAAGTACAACTCTAAGCATCTCCTGGCCTTCAGCTGCTCAATCAGTGCGGGGTAGCCTATCTCCATAATACTGACTGTATCGTCGTCTTCAGACCTGCTGACAGCCTGTGAAGCTGGAGGCACAGGATTGACTCCAGGCTGATTTAGAGGGTGTGGAGTTGAAGGGGCAGTGCTGTTGGTCTCTGTTGTGTTGCTACCTGTGTCAGTGTGTGGAGTGACAACAGTAGTTGCAGCAGCTGGTTTGTCGTTTGGCTTTCGATTCTCGGCAGGCAGAAGGTCTGTTCTCTTCATGCACGAGTCCATGTACCTATCATAGGTTTCAGGAGGTTGACTGTATCTATAGTCTCTGCTGT